>APFE031367186.1:0-20939 GCA_000404065.3 Pinus taeda
GCTACCTTCCTTAAGGATGAGCTCTCTCTTCGACCTTTCATGGAGACCCCTTCTCCTATTTAAGCACTTATCTTTGATATGATCAGCTAGTTATTAATTCTTTGGGTTGAGCAGTGTTGCTAGTGCTTTTCATAGATAGCTGGTGTGAGTGTGACAAGTGTGGGATTGTTGATAGCTTTTAGAAGGTTGTGGAGTGCCCCTTAGCTTTATGTTAAAGCTTATGAGTGAGAGAGAGACATTGTATGTTGGGAGATTCAACCTTGAAGAGTGAATGCTTGAGAAACATACTGGTTGGATCCTCTAAGAAGGCTTGTGATATTAAGACCTGGTTGTAAGCTTACTCTCATTTCATTATTAATACAACCAATGATGATTTCCTATGTCTTGTATGTAATTTACTTGATTCTCATGACTTCTTGACTTTGTGAGTAAATATATCATTGTTGTTTTCCAGTTACATGCTTTGTTGTATTTTCTTCGCATTGTTTTAGGTTGTTCACTTGTTGAGGAGAAAGAAATGGACGTTGGAGCAGCGCAACGAAACTTCATCGACCACCGGTTGAGGTAGGCCTCCAACAATGATTGTTTAAGGAAATCTATTGTTGATCTGTCTTTGTTGTGACTAGACCCACTTTAGGGCTAGAGGGGTTGCCTCTGTCTGCAGAGGGAACACTTTCCTACATCACAAATAGGTTGCCATGTCGATGTGGAATTCATTGTAATCCTTTTGGAAATTTTGTTTAAATGCTTCACTCATTTGAAGCATTGAGGATCGGCCCCTGATCATTGTAATTTTTCTTACTGAGCATTGTACTTTTTCCATGTTGCTAGAGCATTATTAATACAAATACTTTCATAGGATTCTCGCACTGCAATTTACTAGTGATGTTTTTCCTATTGTAAAATTTGTTTCCATTGTTTTTCTCTACACCATAATCATCCAAAAATATAATTGTAAAACATGAAATGTGAAAAATAAGATTTGTTAATCGAACACCTTATTCGAAATATTTTTACAATCTGTATGTTTTCTTTCTGAAGTGTGATTGAAAATTTCTTAAATGCTTTTCAATCATTACTGAAATCACCTCTTCTTTGTTTCATAATTCACTTTAAGGATCCAGTAAACGTAACTAGCTTGCCCTATGATTACTCTTTGAAACATTTGATGCAACATCCATCTTTATTTGACTCCATAGCCCAACGGAAAGACCATAATTTAACCAGATCAACCAACCAAACTAACCAACCAAATTCAAACAAACAATCAAACATAATTATAACTAGCCTAAGATAATCTTAAAAAACAAAGTTAAATCATAAAGAGAGATCCCTCTCTAGAGCTGGCAGGGCTAGATCCCAGCTTCAAAAGTGGTTTGATGTTGTCCTCTATAGTTATTCTGCCCATCTTAAAATTATAGAACGATAACATAGTGGTGACCATACTGGAGACGAACATTTTAATCCAAAACATTATTATTCCCTGGTTTTAAATCGGTATTTCAATAAGAAATTGTTGTATCATTATGAAATACATGGTCTAAGGTTTTTATTTTGTATCTATTTACTATATCATTGTTTTTTATTTTTATTTTTTGTGTGATGATTTTTCATAGCCCTAGCGCCCAAAATAATTCATACTAGATATCACCCTGATCCTAACCCTGTTGAATTCATAGATAACCCAGAGAAGTTGGTGAGAAAGAAAAGTTTTACTGAGAGTCAAGGTAGTAATAGTCCCTTGTCTAGATTCAACTCTCCTCTAGAAAATATTCCTTTGTCTAGGTCTAATTCTCTTCCAGATAAATTTGAAACTTTACGACATTGAATTTGATTTTCCTTTTGAGCAAAGTTTGTTTAGATCAAAGTCTGAGGCTTTTGTAAATCAAATTGTCATACATAAATCCATACTGCAACCATATGTACCCCAAACCCAAGTCTTTGAAATAGATCCTGATCTTGAATCTTTACAGCAGTTTGAAAAATTACAAGGTCTAGTTTCAGTCTTGGTCCAAGCTATTGAAGAAGCTTTTATTCAACATTCTATTGAATTCTCTACGTTAGTTGTTGCAGCAGCCTATCTGTCTAGCCAGTCTTCCCAATCTATACATCTACAGCCTCCCACTTCTACTCATTCCATAGTTTAAACTTCCCTACCTCTAATTTCTCAAACTATTATCCCTAATATCCATGTAGTTATCAAAATTGCACCTCCATTAAGTCCATCCTCAAGTAAATCTACTAGGACAATTATGGCAGGAAGGTATGCACTCTTGGTGTTACCAAGCCAGCTAAATGCTATGCCTACATATTATCCATCAAAAATTGTGATGTTTGATAATACCGGTGTTAATACTACCCAACAGCACATGGATAGGATGAATGATGTGTTTGAGCTCCAAGAAGTGGATAAAGCTGATGTTAAAATGTGATTGTTTGCCCAAAGCTTAGCAGGTGATGTCAAGAAATGGTTTAGGGGTTTACCTGCAGGAAGTATATCCAACCTTGATGCTTTCCATCAAATGTTTTAGCTATATGGGAAATCAAGAAGAACCCACTTCAACTCCTAAATTAATATAAAATATTGAAAAGAAAACCCAATGAAACTGTGGAAGAATATTGTGAACGATTCAATAATGTTTACAACTCCATTCCATAAGACATCAAGACCTCCCCTAGCCTAGATCTAATTGATTTTCTAGATGGTTTCAATGTAGATATGGAATATCAACTTAGAGAGAGACCTAGAAACTTTGGAAGAAATGCAATTAAAGTTGAAGCTAACATCTTGGCCAAAAAATCCAAACGGAAGTCTGAATGCAGAGTAACCATAAAAGAGGAACCTTATACTTCTGTTGTTGACCATAAGATTGATAAATTAGTCAGAGTAGTGAATCAAATGATGCAAAGAGTGAACATTAATGACCAAACTCAAGCAAGAGAAAACCAAAATTCCCCTCACACTAGAAACCAAAACTTTAGAAGGAATGTTGCTCAAATTAAACAAAGAGAACAAAAGGGTCGAGACTAGTAGGTTCAGCCTCCTTCTTAGGAAAATTACACAGATGATGAGGGTAATATTGTGGAATATTTGGATGATAATCAAATAAATGTGTTGGGGATAATTGATGATGAAACAGTTTTCCTCACTCAAGAGGAGCAGGAACTTTCTCTCATGGCCCAAGCTCAATTGGATTCTAAAGAGTCAAAACAATACAAACAAGGGTTTGAAAACACTATAATGGAAGTACATAGGAAGTATAATCGTAGAAGTAAGAAAAATCAAGACACTGCCAATAAAAAAAATGTTGAAAATCCTGTCAAAAAGGTCTATGATTCTGATTCCAAGAAAACAACATTAAATTTGCTTAAGAATCTTGGAAAGAAACCAATAGAAACTACTACGAAAAAGATGATTTATGCTCCTTCCAGAACTACTCAAACTGACTTCCCTTCTACTAGCCAACAAACAGAACTGGCCACAAAATAGTTGTTGATAAGTCTGATTTTCCAAATCTTCTTAAGAATCAAACATCAATCAATATTGAAAATGAACTTGCCAAGCTGAAAATTTCTATCCCCTTAACTTAATTAATGAAAAAAATACATAGAGGACTCAGGTCATGAAAGCATTAAACTTTGGGGAAGAGACTGATAATGTAAATTTGAATGATGATCAGCCTGAACTCTTATTTGGGCCAGAAGTTGAAGGCAAACCTCAAGAAGGAGGGGTCCCTCCATTTTATGTCAGTTTGAATATTCATGATAAAACTCTCCATAATGCTATGCTAGATCCAGGTGCATCCCATAATTTAATGTCCAAAGATGTAATGGAAAAACTAGGACTTGACATTACTAGACAATACAAATATTTGAATTCCTTTGATTCTAGCAAAGTTAGATGCCTAGGTCTTATCAAATACCTATGTGTTACTTTAGCCCAAATCCCTGCTAAAAGTATGGTGATGGATATAGTGGTTGCATACATTCCCCCTAAGTATGGCATGTTGTTGTCACGCTCATGGGGAGAAAAATTACAAGGGACCCTACAAATGGGCATGACATATGCCACCATACCAGTGTTTGGTCAATGGAGAAGACTATATAGGGAAATTTTAATGAAGTATATGGTGAGTAGTCAAGAGAAACCACATAACTATCATGTTTACTCTATTCATTTCGACGTGGACTCTTTCATTCTTTATAATGATGGAGATATTAATGCACAAGTTACTCAAGAAGAAAATGACATTGATGAGAAACATGAAAATCAAATACAAATTGTGCAACAAAACACTGAAACTGAACCTTTTTGGAACATGAGCTTTGATGGCTCTTCTAGCAAAGTAGGTTCAGGGGCAGGTGTTTGGGTGTCCAATTCATGGAACAATCATGCAGAAGGTCATTCTTACAAACTCAACTTTCATTACACCAATAATATAGTGGAATATGAGGCACTTCTCTTAGGATTGCAATTATTGAAAAGGTTAGGTGCTAAAAGAATTTCTATTCATTGGGATTCTGAATTGATTATAAAACAGATCAAGGGAGAGTATGATGCACAACATCCTAGGTTGAGAGCATATAGAAATGTTGTGTTTGTCATTCCCAGAAATCATAATGTCTTGGATAATGGTTTAGCTTTTTCAGCCAGCACATGTAAAATGCCTCATCCCAACAAACAATATACAGTGGAAGTTAAACATCGTCCAGTTGTACCTAATAATAAGAGATATTGGAAGGTATTTGGAAGTGATAAGCAGATTGAAAATTTTTTGCAATCCAAGGATGAGTATGAAGACAGTAGCATAGATTTAGAGTGTGAAGTAGAAAATCAAATTGTGGAATATGTTAGTGTAGATAAACAATTTGATGGTTCTGATCTAAATATTTATGTCAATAAAGTTGTACATAAATTAGAACTGCATTAAATAGATCCAGAAAAAAGAAGAATTTGAAGTACTTCATCTTAAGGATAATGTTCTGCCTAGGGGTTTAGTTTCGTTAGAAGAATTTTTTTTATTTTAATGATGTAGCAAAAAATCCAAAAATAGAACCTACAGGGGAAAACATAGAAGAATGCAATATCGGCAGTGAGTAGAATCCCAAAATGATAAAACTCTCTAAATCACTTCCTATTGTCACAAAACAATGATACATATATCTTTTCAAAGAGTTCATAGAAGTCTTTGCCTGGAGTTCTGAGGATACAAAAGCATATGACACTAGTATCATACAACATAAAATCCCAATCAAGGAAAATCAAAAACCATTCAAACAAAAACTTTGTAGGATAAATCATGTCCTAGTGCCTTTGGTTGAGAAAGAAGTGAAAAGGATGTATGATGCTAAAATTATACTTCGTCTTAGATACTCTAAATAGGTGTCTAACATTGTGCCTACGAGAAAGAACACTAGAGAAATCAGATTGTGTATTGATTTTAGAAATCTTAATAAGGTATCCCTTAAAGACAATTGCCCCTTACCTAAAATGAATCATATATTGCAAAAGGTAGTAGGGTCTAGTATAATTTCCTTATTAGATGGTTTCTTGGGTTATAACCAAGTCTTAGTGCATCGTGATGATCAGGATAAAACTGCCTTCACTACTCCATGAGGAACTTTCATGTTTGTGAAAATGCCCTTTGGGTTAATGAGTGTTGGAGCCACTTTCCAAAGAGAAATGGATATCACCTTTGTTGATGAAATTGGTCATTTTATTTTTATTTATCTAGATTATATTACTATCTATTCTAAAATTGATGAGGAACATTTATCACATCTGAGAAAAGTGTTTGAAAATTGTAGAAGGTTTGGCATCTCACTGAATCCTAACAAGACATTGTTTGGCCTTAAGGAAGGAAAACTCCTTGGTCACATTATTTCCAAGGATGGGATTAGAATTGATCCCAGTAGAATTGAAGCAATATTAAAAATAATCCATCCAAGGAACATCAAAGAGCTTTAGTCTTTTATTGGAAAAACAAATTTCCTAAGGAGATTCATTCCTAACCTTGCAGAACTTCTTAGGAACATAACAAACATGCTTAAAAAGGATTCATAAATCAAGTGGAATATCAAGGATAAACAATCCTTTGACTTAGTTAAACAGGCATTGACCAAGTGTCCAGTGTTGATTAGCCCAGATTTTACAAAAGATTTCATAATATTATCTTTTTCTTCTAAACACACTATTACAGCGGTCTTACTACAAAAAAATGATGTAGGTTTTGAGCAACTTATTGCATTCTTTAGTAAAGCTTTAAGAGATGCATCTTTGAAATACAAAATTATGGAAAAACAGGCATTTGCATTGGTTAAAGCCATAAAATATTTTATATTATATATCTGGCATTCCCATGTTATTTCATATGTACCTAATTCAGTGGTTAAAGACATTTTGACGCAGAATGGACCTGACAGAAAACGAGGCAAATGGATTGTTTTCATTCTTGAGTATGACTTAGAAATCAAGCCCGCCAAGTTAATCAAAGGTCAAGGACTAGCCAAATTGATGGCTGAGTGAAATTTCCATGGACTAGACATTAACTTGGTTGATTCATTAGATAATCAAGAGGAACAGGTGACACCACAAATTGATGTGGCATCTCTAAACTCACCCTAGTATGCAGACTTGATTTATGTTTTATTTAATTTAAATGCTCCTCCTGGTTTGACCAAAACAAAGGAAATAATTCTGAAGTTAAAAGCAGTTAAATTTTGCATGATATATAATGCTTTTAATTGGAAAGATGTTGGGGGTATTTTATTTAAATGCTTGTTAAAGGATGATGCAGAAAAAGTCATGTATGAATTTCATGAAGGTGATTTCGATGGACATCTTTATTGGAAAACCACTTCCAATAAAATCCGTAGAGTTGGTTTCTATTGGCCTACTCTTTTCCCTGACATTCACAAAAAAGCCACCTCATGCCATAAATGCCAAATTTTTGAAGGAAAGCGAAAATTGTTGCCCCTGCCATTAAAGACTATCTCTATCGAAAGCCCTTTCCAGCAATGGAGCTTGGACTTCATTGGTGAAATTCACCCCCCTTCCTCTACCCGACATAAGTGGATTCTTACAGCCACCAGCTACTTTACCAGATGGATAGAGGCAACCCCTTCCAGATCTGCTACTGATGCGGTCATTATTAAATTCCTTGAGACCAATATCCTCTCCAGATTTGGTTGTCCTAGAAAAATCATAACTAATAATGTTGCAGCCTTTAAATCTAAGAAAATGGTTGAATTTTTTCCATAAATACCACATTACTTTGGGACATTCAACAACTTATTAACCTCAAGGTAATGGGTTGGTTGAATCCTCAAATAAAAGTTTGGTGAACGTCATCAAAAAGTTGTTAGAAGAAAACAAAAAATCTTGGCATAACAAGTTGGTCAATGCACTTTGGGCTAACAGACTTACTACTAAAAAGTCAATTGGCATGTTACATACCAATTGGTCTATGGAATGGATGCAGTTTTTCCATCATCCTTAGGAGTTCCAGTCATGAATATCGTTCAAGAAGTGCAAGCTAAACCCAATGATGTATAGAGAAGGATCAATCAAACTATCCAACTACAACAATCTTGGGAGGAAGTATATAACAGGACCCAAGTTATTCAGGAAAATATTAAAAGGATCTTTGACAGAAGAACCAAAACTTATGACTTTAATATTGGGGAAAAATTTTGAGGTGGGATTCCAGGAGAGAGGATAAAGGAAAACATGGCAATTTTGACAATCTTTGGAAAGGGCCATATATTGTTTATGCCTTTAGTGGAAATAGTGCATTTTTCCTTAAAGAGATAGATAGATTAGAGATACCTAGAGGTCCTCTCAATGGTAGGATGTTGAAGCACTACTTTTCTTAGCCTACATATTTTTCTTACATCATTGTAAATATCATAGTCTTTATGTTTTTTATTGGGTAACTTATTAACAAAGGTTGAAGCCCGCAGTGAAGGCCCTAAGCCTGGATTAATGAGCTACCAAAAGTATCTTAAAACAGTAAAAGAAATCAAATGAATACATTACAGACATGGATTACTCAATGCTACTGATCATATGTTCTTGACACTTCACTTGGAGAAGTTCCATCCCCAACTGGAGCCACTGTTAGGGTCTTATAAATTATAGGATTTCAAGCTGATTGAGTATTTTGTATTTTTAATTTCATATTGTACATACACTTCAATATTCAAATGATTTCCAAAAATATATGAAAAAAGAGAATGAAAAGAGCGTATGTTAAAAAAATAAAGGAAATAAGAACCCCACAAAAGAAAAATAGAAAATAATAAGGAAAGTGCTACAAGTCTAAATGCCACTACTGATAAGTTAGTTCTTTAGTTCATTATCAAATAAGGTTGTGCAAATTGTTTTTGAATGCCACAATGATTGAAGTTCTATTCGAATCATACAGATTAATCATGATTGAACACATTTCAATTTCTGTTGAATAGGTTAGTGAATAAATATTTACCTAACAATTTAATCTTAGTAAATCAGTAGCTAGGTAGAAATAAAATTGATTCAACAGTTTAATCTGAATCAATGGTGAGATAAATGATAGGATAATGTAGATTTTCAAATAAATAAATGAAGTGATCTGGTTCTGCTAGTTTAAATGCACCCTACAAAGAATGAAGAGAAAATGTTATCTTAGAAAAAGAACTAAAATGAGAGGGTACGTAGAAATAGAATGGTGATTTCAGGAAAAGCATGAAAATTTTATCCTAAGTCAAATGTTAAAGATTTTTTATGTGCAGGAAAAAAGAAAAAGGATAAAGGTTTTATTCTAAGGTTCGGTATATCAAAAGATATTTGGTACATTATTCCACTATTCCTAAGTTTTACAACCCCGTAAACATTCCTCTGCTTATATTTTTCGTCCATTTCCTACCCCACCATATGCCCATCACATCATGATAAAGCCCTGCCACCTTTCACCTCATCTAAACCCACCTTCTCGCATCCCACGACCTATATTATGTTTCGACCCCATCACCATCCGAAATTTACCATCAAGGGCGGGGGGGGGGGAGTTTCTGAAATGGGAAGTATTAAAGCTCGGACCCTCAGCAACATGTCATTGTCTCGTGCTTTCACAACCCCCTACCGAAACCATTAACCACCTTAGGCCCCCTCCGAAATGGTTTTCTCCGCCACACAAAACCAGTGCCCTATCCATTACACTCCCGCCAATCACCTCTCGCCACCTCATATATCCGTTGCTCCCAGCAATCTCCTCCACCTGACTGAGAATCACACGAGCTAACTGCTTTTCAAACCAGTGCCTTTGCTTTCCCTTATTCTTGAATCTGAGTCCATTTTTGCACCCTATAAACCTCCATAATCCATATTTCACCAGTGTCTCAACCTAATCCAATCATGCCTCCTAAAGATAAGGCACAGGAAGAACCCATGATTCTAATGATCCACCCTCCGATCAATTTTCATCATATTCCTTTGGCGGATAGAGATTACAAAATCCATGAAACCCAGTGTGAGTTGGACTTATTTGAAATGTATTGCTGGCTTGAAGACAAATTCATTGATAAGTTTGACGATATTGGAATGTGGGAATCTAGTTTACCCCATTACATCTTTCGCCACACCCACAGTACCCTTGAATTTGTTAGGAAATGTCATGCTTGTTATCTACCGAACCAAAGAGTTGTCATTTCCCTTACAAGAGAATTTTTATTCACCATAACTACCCGAGCTATAGACCAGATGATGCAAGCTACTATTATAGAGAATGCCACTCCTTTCTCTCATGACGCACTCAATGAATTATATCAGAAATTTGACTTTGGAAAAAGAGCCAAAACCCTTGAGCTTTTCTTGACCGAGGATGCCCCATTACCAAAGAGAAATCCTCCCTATCGATCCTCCATTTTCCCTGAGAGAGTCAAGAAGATCATTACAGTCATCTCATACCTCCTTGGTTATTACTCATATCAGTGGGTAGATGAAGCCATTATAGGATTTATTTCCATTTTCTCCACAAATTCCAGGCCTTCCAGCTTGTTCAACTTCAGTGAATTCCTTGTAGATTCCATCCATGAACAATTTGTCAAATTCCAAACTAAGGAAGTATTTAAATATGCTTCTATGTTAGTATATACGTTTTTGTATTTTCAGGGAGACAACCTCAAGCTTGCATTACAAAAGTTGGATGATGAAGGAGATTAGTAATCAGTCATCTTCTGGACTACACTAGTAATGAACGAGAAAAAAGATTACTCATACAAACAATTATAGAAATGTTTGTACATCCAGCACTCAGTCTCCTAAACAGCAAGTCAGAACCAAGAATCAGTGTAGAAATCATGAAAAATTTGTAGTTATCAGACCAATTCCAAATGGGAGATTGGTATCTTTACCAAAATTACACAACGGATATATGGGTGTGAACTTTCTCCTTACAAACTACTAAAATTCCTCCCAATGAGGATTTTTGCTCTGGAATACATCAGGTAAATGCTAAATGTCAATGAGATTCATTTTGTATCTGCCAAGAAGAAATCTCAATTCAAGATAAAAACACAAATAGGACCTCTTATTTGTAGTAGCAGGGCAGCAGGGGAAGAAGCAAACAAATTGTTGAAAGGAATGCAATTTAGCCTCCGTTTTACATGGTCATAAGATCCATTAGGTGTCATCTCCAAGTTAAGGGTAGAAAATAATTTTGCGGCTTAACTTCATACATTCAAACCAGAGATTGAGAGATACAAGAACTAGATAGAATGGACTGAAAACAATCTACAAGAGGCGGAGGAGAAATTGGTATCAACTTCAACATTACAGACTCCTGTCATATAGGAGAAAGAAGCAAAAAGGATCAGAGAAGAAGAGTCACCTCCAATGGTTGATACTCCGAGCAAAGATTTCAAAATCATATACAGGAAGAGGACTAAGCTCAATCCCAAAGTAAACCTAAGCTAGGATTCAGATCAAGAAGATATTATCGCTACCAAAGAGGCACTTGATTCCTCACAAGAAGGTGATCAGGATACACTTTCCCCTAACACCTCGACAGTTTCACAGGATCAGCAGCAAGTTATGTAAACGAGTACATCTACCACTGGGGAGAAAGTAAAGAGCATATTTGATATATTCAGTGAGATTAAATTGAAAAATGAAGCTTTGAATATCAATACATATAATTAGTTCTGGAAACAGACTTCCAGTTCTCAAAGCAGACTGTTGTCAGCCTTTGACTCTAAGAAAGGCAAAATGCATATGGCTTTTCTCCAAGCACAGATCCCACAATCCAAGACAGTATTAAACTACCAAAAGACTTTATTTGAATTTGATGTAAAGGACATACATCCCATTGATCAAATGGAGATGCACAAACAAACTGGTCAAATGATTTCATCTACACTCACTAACACTGCTATGAGTTTGTCCAAATTGTAGATTTCTTTAGCTAATCTTCAGTCACAATTGAAGATGGACAAAGTCTCTTCACTTGATAAAGACACAAGAATCAAAGCTTTGGAGGATTTGGTAATCAAAGTAGGGTATGATCCTTCAAATATCAATGCCGTAGAAGAGATCATAAGAAAGAAGAATACTCACATAGCAACATTGAGAAAACAGTTGAAATTACCAGCCACAAAAGATCCCCTGGCCAAAGACATTGACAAAATAGAATCACAGAAGAAAAACACGATGAAGCTCATCATGGAGCAGAATGTACAGTTGAAACAAATGGAAATAGAGATGGAGAAAATAATCAAAGAAAAGGAGCAAGCTGCAAGAATTTCTATTGCCCCTTTGGAAGTTGTACCTCTTACATCATTTCCTACATCTACATCTTTTACAACAAACACAGGGAATACTACAAATCAGCTGGCTAGTGCAGTGGAGAATATGTCTCTCCAAACAGAAGAAATTAAAAGATTGTAGGATCATGTTAATATTCTGCAAGACCAGAAGGCAAAGACTGAGACTTTCCATGCATCAGAGTTATAGAGAGCTCAGAAGCAGATAGAAAGATGGCAGAAGTTCACAAGTGAATCCTCCATTGGCCACACAATGGGTCAAGTTAAGGAAATTATATGGACCAATATTATTGAAGCCATTGATGAAATCTAGCTATGTATTCAGATTATTATTGAGCAAAAAGTGTTAATTGAGAAAGCTAATGAGGAAATTTCCACTATTAATAATGAGTTGGGAGATATGCCTGTCACAACCAACAACATCATCAGGTTTTTAAATTCCAAAAATAGATATGAGTTGGATGATTTGGGAGTAGATGACACGACAAAGAATCTTGGAAGTGAATAAAGTTCTTAAAAAGAAAAATTTGATAGTGCAGCTCCAAGAAAAATGTCACGTTTTGGAAATAGCAGCGAATGGGTTTTTCGGTAGAATAGAGGCATTAACAAAGATGGACCTGCCTTGTTTATTTGTAATCAATGACAAATTGATGACGAGGAAAGATTATATGAAGAATCTTAAAGACATTGCAAGGGACACTGTAAAGATTCCCACATTATTGTGGCAACTTAGCAACTTTTCTCCGCAAAAATAGTGCCAGACATCCAGATTACTTCACCAAATTCACCTCTTTTAGTCACATTAGTCATTCTGTTATTTTGTAGTTAATAATAGATTAGCATGTTGATGTGGCATTCATTGTAATAATTTTGGAAATCTAGTTTAAATACTTCATTCATTCGAAGTATTGAGGGTCGGTCCTTTATCATTGTAATTTTTCTTATTGAGAATTGTACTTTTTCCACGCTGCTGGAGCATTATTATTACAAATACTTTCACATGATTCTCGTGCTACAATTTACTGGTGAACTTTTTCCTATTGTAATATTTGTTTCCATTGTTTTTCTCTACACCATAATCATCCAAAAATATAATTGTAAAACAAGAAATGTGAAAAATAAGATTTCTTAATTGAACGCCTTATTCAGACTGTTTTTTCAATATGTATGTTTTCTTTCTGAAGTCTAATTGAAAAATTATTAAATTTTTTTCGATCATCATTGAAATCACCTCTTCTTCATTTCATAATTCACTTTAAGGATCCAGTAAACATAACTAGCTTGCCTTGTGATTACTCTTTGAAACAATTGATGCAACATCCAGGTTTATTTGACTCCATATCCCAATGGAAAGACCATAATTTAAGCAGATCAACCAACCAAATTCAAACAAATAATCAAGCATAATTATAACTAGCCTAAGATCATCTTAAAAAACAAAGTTAAATCATAAAGAAAGATCCCTCTTTGGAGCTGATAGGGCTAGATCCCAACTTTAAAAGTCGTTTGATGTTATCCTCTATAGTTATTCTTCCCATATTAAAATTAAAGAATGATAACACCAATAACACTAAACATCAAATCTGCATCGATAATTCCTCCATCATTGCTAAAATTGACCACTATTTTGATAGAACATTTAGGGAGGCTCTAGAAATTAATAAACATCCTAATAACCTCAACAGAGACGAAGGATGGAGCATTAGTGAAAATTGAATTCCTACATTGTTCTCCAAAATAAACCCGCCCCCCTGAAATTTCTATTTTATAACATCAAAAGTAAATTAATTTTTCCCTAAAAATTATTCCCTCAATTAAAACATTAACTCTAGCTCTCCATATACAATATAGTATAATAAATATATTTATCAACCATTAATTGTAATATAAAATATAAGAATAATATCATTATTCATTAATAAACATATTCAAAATATACAATAAATGAGAATAATTGTTCAATTTGAAGTTATTAATTATAATAATATTATCAATTTAAAATTTTAAAATTGTTTCATCACTACTAATAATGTTAATTTAGATTATAATATTAGATCATATATAATATATTATTAACATTATCCTAAATATCATCATAATGAAAACATTATCTTAAGAAAAATATGTGTATATCTATATTAATAACATAATTATTAATTTAACCTCTCTAAATTTTAGGTTTTACCTATTGGCCATTTCCTATTCTACTCCATTCATTACCTATGTATTAGACATTCCCTTGAGATCAGTCTATCACATCCTTGTACTTCCTGATGCTGAACCACAGTATCTCGTTGAAACATCGAATAATAATAAAAAATTGTGATGGATCTGGAAACCATACTACAACAAGATAATGATTGCAGAATCCTAAAATCTGAAAACATGATTTCCTTGAGAAAGGAAAATCTCACCAGATTTCTGCCATACTTCCAGGCCCATAAAGTAGTGCATAAAACCAAGATATTTCATTTCAAATTCAAAAGCTAACTCCCTCTTACACTAAATAATAAGAGGTTCACTACTAGTCAAAAATAAATCAACATACAATACCAAAATCAAAGACATACATTGGATTGTCTTAAAGTAAAGATTTGAATCTGCATTGCTTCTGTTAAAACCAAGCTTCATCAAGAAGTTATCTATGTGAGCATACCAAGCTCTTGAAGCTTGCTTCAAACCATAGTGGGATTTCTTTAGCATACACATGAGTTTTTGGATCATGTACTTCAAAGCCTTGTGGTTTCTCCACAAATACTTCTTCTTCAAGAAAGTGTTAAGTTTAGGACATGTTCTTTTCTTAGTACAAAAGCTTCAATATTCCATATTAGCTAATTTATTAATTCAATCACATTAATCATTATCATATTAATAGTTACTAAAGAAAGAACATATGAAATAAATGACGAAGGAATCCATGATAAGAAAACACAATAATTTGGCACAAGACAAGTTAAAACCCCAAGATGGGGAAAACCCTTGATCAAATCTTCTTATTATTAATATTGAATGGTCAGCAAAGAGAGAGAGAGAGTACAATAGATCAAGTCAAACTGATTTTCTAATTTGAAAGTCCAACCTTAGACAAGAAAGAGGCTCAATGATTGCAACTCCAACATAATGTCAACAGAGGTTACTCCTGGTATGGTTAGGGTTGCATATTGTATGTTGTTGTCTCACTCAATCAAGCCAATGCACCTACATTCCACTGTGGCTAATCTTGGCATATAATAAGCTTCCCTTCATTGGCCCTTAGGGCTGATCTAGAACCAATATAATCTACTCTCGTCCCTTTGGTCTAGAATATGTGGCCCTGCCTGAGACAATAGATTAGGAGCGCAGTCTTACAAGGTAAGAGATTCTTTCAATGATCACAAACTGGACAAGAAATCATTACACAATTCAGCCTCATATTCTACTCTTGGATTTGATCCTGTAATGGCAAGAAGACCCATACAAAGTGCACAAAATTTTCCCTTCAGTCTAGCAGTTGTCTCTCATGATAATATCGACCATGTGGCAAGAAAGAAAGCCCAAAATAGAAACCCCTTCGACCTATTGAAGAATCTAGGGCAATTATCATTAAATAGATTATTCTATACTTGATAACAATTTGTGAAATTCTTTTACTATTTATATTATCTTGATCTTCTTCTTATTATGAGTGTGTGTGTTCACTTCATCAAATTGCTACCAAAACAAAGAGACAAGAACACAAGAAGTTGGAATTCTTCCAGGGCCAAAACCTCTCCCTCTTGGTGAGGAAAACCCGTACATAATTATTCTTATAGAGATTATAATTGATAAAAACCAATACCATAACCCTTGACCTATCAAGAAACTCCAAGACCAAGACACCAATCCCCTTCTTACTGCTGAGATCATCATCATCATTACTACTTTATCGAGATCATCATTGTTGCACCATGACTGCTCATTAAGATCACCATTGTTCCTTTACTGAGATCATCTTTGCACCTTTATCACGGATTACCATCATAACAACGAGGTCCATATGTAGATTCCATGAGAGTAGCATGGATAACTTTTACTTGATCAAGACTTCGTAACTATGTCTTCATCATATTCATGACAGAGACTGAGATCATGACTACATCCATATTATATGTCAAGTTAATGTGTGTCACTGTGAAATCATACCAAATTGTGCCACAGTGAGATTGAATGTGCTACTATAGGATCATCGAAATCCTCTTCATCATGATTAAACCGAGACTGTAACAGTACCGAGATAGTATGCTGAGAGTATAAATATGCCGAGACAGTGACTACATCTAGGGTGTCGAGACAGTGGTATTCATCCGAAAATTACACATGTTGCATCATGGATAGACTTAGAAATTTATCTTACTGTGGCATATGAAACCCTTCCTGTAACTTCCATCTGAAACTTCAGAGGGATACGAGTTATGCACCTATGTTCTGCACAGACCCTAATGGGGTATATATAGTGGTTTGTCTTCCATATTATCCGACATGTCATTGTGAGTTATGGTGTCTATTTATTGATATGACATGTCATCTCTATATATTATGAAGCCGACTTGATTGTCTTTCTCATCATTTTGTTGGCAGTGTTCTTCTTTGAAGGATGGTGCTTGTCTTGGAGGGCTACTCAACACTAGGTTGACCCATGTGCATTACATAAATTCTCTTTAACATAATTTTGACTCTTTGACTTTCCTAGACTTATGGAATGAGCAAGAAACTCATTCATATAATTTATAAAAATAATATTTATTTTTCTTGACAAGTACAAAGATCAAAAATATATTGACAAATACCGAACCTAGTTACACTTTTCTTCAACACTCCCTCTTAACTATGGAGGTATTTACAATGGTACTCGGTTATTCTCAATATGAATATTTTCTCATAAGAAGAATTTGATTGGTAATCCCATCTGTATAGCATCATATCAATCAGCATTCTCATAGTGCAAGGCATTGACTAACAACTCCATCTCTCCACGAGACCATGAGCTACAATGTTGGCGAGACCAATGATTTATAGACACCTTCATCATTGTCTCTCAAGGTACATACCCACCCGGGTGTTCACTGAGTATGGCCTTCTAGGACTATTCTTATCTTGGGTTCCCAACCCTCAAATAATATCGATCATCTTTCCTACTCTTATCTTGGATTCCCTAGACATCCTCAAAGAGTATTAGATTTCAGATGACTACCCAATCCTCCCATTCTTTCTTCACAAGTGAAGGCAAGAATTTTGTGTCTATCATGTGTCTACATTTCCATTCATGGCCTTCATCTAGACTTACGGTTGTTAGTCCTGGTCTAGTGCATGACACATGACATGGAAAAATACAATTGTCACTAGGGTGATCTTAATTCAAACTCCCTCTTGATCAAGGACCTGTCATAGCTCCCTTTTAGCTAGGGACTCTTCTATATATCAGCAAATTTTTCTTTGTGGGTCCTTTAGCTGCTTGATCAAATTCTCTCCTTGATGTCATGAAATTTAGTGGAGCTTCTTCCTTGTAAGGCAACAACCATCGATCACTTTCCTTCTTATTTTGTCATGTCATTCCTTTAGTCATGGAAATTGGCCTTCTTGTTACATATCTGGAACCTTCTTCAAATGGCTACTTATTTTCTCTCCATGCTTCTTTCAAAAGTTTCCATCCATCTCATGAATGTTGGTTGCACTTGTACTTACAAGTCTTATTCTAGTAGCCCTGCATGAAATCATCCTGATGTTATTCAAGAAATTTAAACATTTCATTAAATTAAATCATATCGTATGAGATGGCTCTTCATTATGTCATCTTCTTGTAGGTATCATCATCCTGCACACATATTTTCACCTCTCCCAAAGATATCCATTATCAAGGGTCTTCATTCTTTTCGAAATTTCATCAAAGTCTTCATATCTTTCTCGGAGATTTCCTACTCAATTCTTCTTGGACTTTTGGATGTTGATTACCTACATCATGGTTTCATATCTCACAATATCTTCCTTCCTCACACATTCCATAGCTTTCAATCAGAGTTTTTTTATTGTAGTCAATCACCTCATACTTCATATGAGGACATATTATGTTGATTTCATCTAGTGCGACTTATGCTTTCCTACATCTTTTAAGAAGAAGAGATCATTTTTCTCTTGATCATGCTTCTTAAGATAGAAGCAAATATCCATATTACCTGCAACCATACGACATGACATTCTAATATTAAACACAAGCATATATACCTTATTTTACCTTCAGGTCATCGAGGCTTCTTCCAACAACTTCTTTGATTGAAAATATCTTCAATCCCTTGATCCACTTCATGTCACATCATCATCTCATGGATTCCATATGTTGGAGTTTTTTTTGAAACATTTTCTTCCTCTCTATGTTAGTGAACCCTACGATGAGGATTCCATCAAAGAATTTTGAGGATCTTGTATATCCCCAACTAGCAGAAGTTTCCTTTTTGACTTGATGAGCCTTATATGACTCCTTTCTTTCCTTCAATGTCCATTGAGTTTCCCAAGAGCTATATATCCTACATGTTGTCTGCCATGGATTTTTTATCCTTCATGATCCTTATGGAGATGTTACAAGCTCTTGTTTCTAATGCTTCCATGATGCCATGATGCATCTTATTATCTTTGTGATATATTATAACACAAGATTTAGGAGCTTATGATAGGACCCTTTTGTGAGGGACATTCTCTTACTCATAGGAGAGATTTGGTACTCCCTCTTTCCTTGGCCCTTTTCTTTAGCTTCCTCCATCTTTCATTGATATGAGCTTCCAAAATATTTCTATAACATTGAATCTTAACTATACTTATTTTTGTCTTTGCTTGAGGATGAACCTTGCCTTTCCTTTCTGCACAAGGTTGAATTATTTTATCCTTTAATACTATAGACAGCAACTTGTCTTTCTCTATCTAGCATAGAGACCACAAATTGTCGGGTGAGGTAACCTTCTTTGTTCATTGATATTTGTTACCATGCTCATCAATGACGACTACCTTCTTATCATCTTTCCTAGATCTTCAAGAATTTATTTCTTCATTCTTTGATACCTTTACTATTGTATAGGTCTAAGTGACCTTCTTTACTTTAATTTCCAAGAGTATATCTAGCATTTCATATATTTCTCTTTATGTCTCCTCTTCTGCTATTTTGGTATGAGAGGACTTTTGAGTGATATCATATGAATCCTATGAATATTTTTATGGATTCAAACAATGCTTGACCTTCATAGACCTTTTCATAGATTGATTTCTCTTTTCTATGAGGATTATGGCATTCCTCCTTATTCTATGCAAAGACTTTCGATTATCTAACCGATCTATAAATCCCCTTGCAATCATGAAATCATTTAACCAAATCTGATTATAAAATTTAAAGATACTTACTTGGTGTGTGAAGAGGAGATCTTCACATTGATGCTTCTTTTTCTTGAGCTGCCATTCATTAGTATCATTTCATCATGACTTCCCTGGAGGCCTTTTAGCACCATGACATCAATGGTATTGACATCACTGAGACTGCTTCACAACCTTCCCAATTCATTTTAAGGTACTTTTGACTTCAACATATTGTTGAAATGTTAGTGATACTATGTTCTGATCTGACCACCATGGTATTGAGATCATAATCATAGATAGAATTTGAGACTTTGACAAGTATATTGATATGGCACTGCATAGTGATGTCTATGTGTGTTGCGTAGAGAGCCAATGTATTGAGAGCCCAAACTTGTCAATGAATAACATAACTAAATTTTTAGTGGAACTGTATAGATAGACTCTCTCATCACCAAAACTGCCTTGATGTAATAACTATACTGAGACAATGATGTAATCATGGATTGTGAGAGGTATTCTTTGGATTACTTTGCAATTATATATATATATATATATATTATATACTAATATATATTTATCATATATAATATATATATATTATATATTATATATATATATATTATATATATATATATTATATATATATATTATTTTATATTATATTTATATATATATTTATCTATATATATATTATATTATTATTAATATATATATAATTTTTATATATATTTATATATTATATATATATGAAACTATCTTTTATGGCATGGAGAAAGTTCACTAATATACTCCATCAAACTAAGCATGAGTTGAGTGCATGATTGTAATTACTGAATTTGATACACCATGGTTGTTGTAGACCTTCTTGTTGTATACTTTCTCCTATAATCCTTGTATGTCTCTTTTGCTACCCTTCATTTGACTTCAACACCATAGCTCTGATACCATGTTGAAGAATCTAGGGCAGTTAGCAATAGATATATTCCTCTATACTTGATAACAATTTGTGAAATGCTTTTACTATTTATCTTGTCTTAATCTTCTTCTTATTATAAGTGTGTGTGTTTACTTCATCAAAATGCTGCCAAAACAAAGAGACAAGAACAAGAAGTTGGCATTATTCTAGGGACAAAACCTCTCCCTCTTGGAGAGGAAAACCCACACATAATTATTCTTAAAGAGATTCTAATTGGTGAACACCGAGACCATAACCCTTGACCTATCAAGCAACTCCAATACCAAGACATCAATCTTCTTCTTACTGCTGAGATCGCCATCATCATTACTGCTTTACCAAGATCATCATTGTTGCACCATGATTGCTCATTGAAATCACCATTATGCCTTTACTCAAATCATATTTTCACCTTCATCAGGGATTACCATCATAACAATGAGGTCCATATGTATGCATCCATGAGAGAAGCACTGATAACTTTTAATTGATCAAGACTTCGTAACTATGTCTTCACCATATTCATGGTAGAGATTGAGATCATGACTGTGTCCAAATTATATGTCAAGTTAATATGTGTCACTATGATATCATACCAAAGCATGTCACTGCGAGATTGAGTGTGCTACTGTAGGATCATCGAAATCCTCTTGACTCAGGTATAACTTATGATTTCAGATCATCTAAAGCCACAGGAGCGACTTGAACTACTGGTGCAGTCGATTTCACATCTATATGATCTCGGTCTGTCAACTTATTGTCCAACATATGAATGTTTTGGTCTCTGGAGTGTTTCTCATGCTAGCTACAGTCACTCTTATATTTTACATAT
>APFE031367186.1:26875-61257 GCA_000404065.3 Pinus taeda
GCTCTTTATGTGTGATGATCTATTCTGTTTACTGTTCATATGGTTAATAATGTTCTGATGCATTCACTGAAGATGAACTAACTAAATCATAAAGGTTACTAGATGTACGCTAGTTGCTTTTAACACAGTCGCGTATATATAGTGGTTCATCTTCCATATTAGCCGACGTGTCATTGTGAACCCGGGTGTCTATTTATTGAGTATACATGTCATCTCTATATATTATGAAGCCAACTTGATTGTCTTTCTCATCGTATTGATGGAAGTCTTCTTCTTTGGAAGATGGTGCTTGTCTTGGAGGGCTACTTGACACTAGGTTGACCCATGTGCATCACATAAATGCCCTTTAACATGATTTTGACTCTTTGACTTTCCTAGACCTATGGAATGAACAAGAAACTCATTCATATAATTTATAAAAATAATATTTCATTTTATTGACAAGTACAAAGATCAAAATTATATTGACAAATACCGAACCTAGTTACACTTTTCTTCAACACGACCTCCTTCTGAACTTGGCTAACACAGACTTGATTTTTAGGAATTTGATGTGTGAAATGAGGTTGTATGAATATCTATATATAAATTGTAGGTGGATCAAGTGACACTACCATTGGGATTTATGAGCCTACATGATATGTGACCAACTTTGACAATTTGCACATGTGGGTATAAATTCAAAAACACACTTCTGCTTGTCCAAATATGATGATCTTAGGTCACTTTTGGTCCTCTCGAAAAGTGTAATTCAATGAAATAATAATCTACATCAAATGAGTTGTCCAAAGTGGAATTTGGCCCTAGTTTCCAATTTCAACACTCCCTCTCAACTAGGGATAATTCCACCTGCCAATCCATCCATAATCATTGATCATCATGCCACCTTGTCATCATGAACCATCTATATATCTCATCTCTTCCCTTCTCTACTGAACACTAATATGAATAATGAAGAAGAATCGATTGAGAGTGAGTCACAAGACCTTACCACTCTCCACTAACAAAATTTAGTCCAGATGTAGAACCTCTATCATTCTTGATCCCAAGCCAAGTTGTTGAACAACATGCATCCTATACACAGGGAATACAAAAATACACGATGCATCCATCAGTAGTGCTATGGTCCCTAACCACTTTTCCCAACTCATTATATAGATGAGAGGTACTTCCCATGTATCTCGGGCTACATGGGTAGGATTATGCAAGAACACCAACAAGGAAAGAATATATCACATCCTACTCACAACCACACATAGGGAAAGGAGAAACCACATCCTACAAACACATGTCACAACCACATGTAAGGAAAGGATAAACCACACCCTACAAACACATGTCAAAACCACATGTAGGGAAAGGATAAACCACATCATACATGTATGCTAACCATCAATCATAGGAATGATCCTACATGTGGGGAAAGGATGAACCACGTCCCATTGACATGTAAACCATCAATCTTAGGGAATTAGCATCCTACATGTGGAAAAAGGATGAACCACATGCCACTGGCATGTCAACCATCAATCGTAGGGAATGAGAATCCTACATGTAGGGAAACAATGAACCACTTCCCACCGACATGTCCACATGTGACAATTGGAAGATGCCTATATGCATCTCTCACTGCAGAAGAAGGTGAACCACTCATCCTATGAATATCTCATCAATCATAGGGGAATTTGAATCACTCACCCTACACACATGACAACCACCATAGGGGAAGGTGAATCACTCACCCTATGTGTCATATATCATTATGAGGTAGCACAGGGGAAGTTGAACCACTCACCCTGTACCTAGCATACCTATAGGAGAAGGTGAACCACTGACCCTGTACCTATCATACCTATAGGGGAAGGTGAACCATTCACCCTGTACCTAGCATACCTATAGGGGAAGGTGAACCACTCACCCTGTGGTCACTCACAACATAATCAACAACTTCTCCCCATACAAACTTTGGTAATTTTTTATCATGCAACATAGCTTTAACCGCTTCCATGATAGTTCTATTATTTCTCTCAGCCATACCATTTCGTTCTAGGTTGTATGGTACAGTGGTCTATTTTCTAATTCTAGCGTATTTGTAGAAGTCAATGTAAACACTAGAAGTGAACTCTCCTCCATTGTAAAATCTAAAAATTTTGATCTGCTTTTTAGTTTGTTTTTCTACTAGAGCTTTGTAATATTTGAACATGTTAAAAGCTTGACTATTATTTTTCAAAAAATAAATCTATTTTTTTGAGAGAAAAATCATCCACAAAGATAATATAATACAAGTAACCACCAAGAGAAGTTATAGGCATTGGTCCACATAAATCAGAATCCACAACATGCAATACCTAATTGATTCTACTTTTGTTTGAATGGAATCATCCATACACTTTCTTTTCGCATGTGCATCCATGGCAAACACCATCATGATCAGATCTTATTTCTAGCATTCCAGAAACCATCTTTCTCACATGAGGTAATGCTTTGTATTGCAAGTGAGCGAACCATCGGTGCCAAAGTTCACTTTGATAATTGATGCCATGGATTAGTGCATTAATAGGTCTTCCATTTATTTTGTGTAGAACTTCAAATCTAGATCCCAGAGTGAGGACATCTCTCATGTTGGATCTCGATGGCCAAGTGAAAATTTTACCATTTATGAAAACAACTTTCATTCATTTATCTTTTAAGGCTAATATGGACACAAGATTCTTCTTTAAACTAGGTACATATAAAACTTCTTGAAGAGTCAAGGTTTACCTTGATCCAAATAGAAAGAAATGGAACTAGATCTTGTATGGGATATGTAGATTTATCTCCAATAATGATCTTCAAATATGTCTCCCTCTCAACTAGATTAGAGAGTAATTCTTTGTAACTAGTAAAGTGCCTTGAAGCACCACTATCAACCAACTAGCTATAACAAGAATCGCCAGAGATGAACTAGAAAGTGAAAAAAACGTACTTTCATTGAGTCTCAGTTGCATTATTATCATACCTTTGGTTCCTAGAGGAATGATAATTTCCTCTGCATGCAGAAGGAGCTTCTCTTCTTCTTCTGTAATCATATTTGTTGGAATGATTGTTGAAGTTGGATTTTGATTCTCTTTTGGTTTCTGAACAATCACGAGCATCCATGCTTGTGACAGTTGTAGCATTGGACTTTTGATAAGACTTTGGTCCATTGAGAGGAGTTGTTGGGAGAAGACTTTATCAAATAATGCATTATTCTTCCTTTCTTCTTCTTGTATTGTACAACAAAGACAGTAGGATCTCCCTCTCTTGGAAATTCTCCCTCTGAAAATCATTATGGATTCTTCTTGACTACACTTTCCCATGAACTCATCAAATGTAGGAAGCTTTTCATTATTACTGATGGTAGTAATAAAAGTTTCTAAAGAAGAAGGAAGACCCCCTAGCGTACTCAGTATCAGTTCTTTATCGAAAACAACTTCACCAGATGTTCACAGTTGATCTTTGATTTTTTGATATCCTCATGAAGTATGTTTGAATGGTTTCTCATATGTTCATCTTAACATCCTTGAGTTGATTCTTCAAAGAAAAAATTTGACTCAAGTTGTTCACATGATACATTCTAATCAGCTTGTCATACATTTCACTGGCTTTCTTCAAATTTGATACATAACTGATGAGGTGGTCTCCAAGGGAGTCAAGGATAATATTTTTAGTCTTGACTTCTCCTTTCTTGTATAGGCCCTGATAGCAGCATTGGAGTTTTCAACTGGTTCTTTTATTTCTCCTTCAACATACTCTATAACATTATGTTCCTCGAGAGTAATATCCAATCTAGTCTTCCAAGGAAAGAAGTTTGAAGCATCAACCAGTGTCTCTTCATTCTTAAAGTAAGAGGAAGACATCTTGATCTGCTCAAAATTTCAGCAACAAATAAAAAACAACAGCAAAAGATATTTCAGTCGTAAATGAGATATTTCAGCAGCAAAAGGGAAGAGAAATTCCAGCAAAAAATGAGCAACAAATAGAAGGAACAACAAGAGATAAGTCAGCAAAAAGAGAGTTGCAACTGGAGCAGACAATGAGCTATATTTCAACATAAAGAGAGTTGCAAATGGAGTGAACTAAAATTTATATTTCAGAAAAAAGAGAGTTGCAAATGGAGCAGATAGCAAGTTATATTTCAACAGAAAGAGAACTACAAATGCAACAGACAAAAAGTTATATTTCAACAAAAGGAGAGTTTCAAATGGAGCAGATAGCAAGTTATATTTCAACAGAAAGAGAAATACAAATGCAACATACAACAAGTTATATTTTAGCAGAAAGAGAGATGCAAATGGAGTGAGCCACAAGCTATATTTCAGCAGAAAATGGAGCAGGTAGCAAACCATATTTCAGTAGAAAATGGAGCGGACAGCAAGAGATATTCCAGTAGAAAGAGAATTGGAAATGGAGCTTGTCTTCTTCAACTTGTCTTCACCAAAGCTCTTATACCATGTTAAAATTTTGATGTTCTATGTTGTTATAATCACTTAAATCTGTAACTTCATTATGTTGCAAAATAAGCTAAATAATTGTAAATATAACATAAACCATATAAACCATATGCACAATGGAATATAGCGAAGAACTCAATAAGACACAAAGAAGTTAGGTCAATGACCATAGAAAAACCCACAAGAGCAAAACCCAACTAGATTCTTCTTCTATTAGAAACCAATTTTTCAGCAAAGATACAAAGTACAATGAGAGAATGAAGAAGTTCACTCAAATTTGAAGAAGATCTCTAATAGCAATAGTTGATGCAAACATTGAGTCACTTTGGCTCTCCAAGATTTGTTCTTTCTCTTCAAGGCACTCTCTCTCTCTCTCTCTAAACTCTCCAACTCTCTTTTTTCTCAAGTTCAAATTCTCCTTTCACAAGCACAAGTAAATGTGTCAAGTTAGGATGAGAGGCACAAATATATAGGAAGAGAAAAGAAGTCGAATTCATGAGGAAGTAACTCTTATCCCTTGAAGAGGAGTTACATATGCCAAAATAGGAGCGTAACTTATGCCATAAAGGAGAGGAGTATAACTTGTGCATTTAGGAGAGAAGTGTAATGTATGCATTAAATATGTGTGTTGTCGATCCTAGAGATAGTCTCTGGATTGCAAGGAGACCAATGCCTTGGATATCCAGATCTGGTGCATCTTTCATTATACTTCGAAGGATTTAGAGCACCATTTGTGATGTTTCTTACAATCTGAATTTAGTTGGTTCAAACAAATTCAGAAAGACACATTCCATGAGTTCTTTATACATATGAGGTACTCAGCGATATAACATATCAAACAACAGTGTCCAATACCATCTCAGGACTTATAACTCATTTTCTTTTGATATAGATGTGACCTATTCAGAAATAAAAGAAGAAACCCATCATATAGAGCTTATGATATCAATTATTCTATACATATATGGATTTAGAGAGAAATGATGAACAAGAAATCATGGTGAATGCTAAGACTCATGGAGCACATTTAAAGGTCTAGATTCCATAATTTATATAGGAATTCTTCATCAACAATTTAACTTAAATGAATCTTTATTTAAGAGGAAACATATCTAGCATATACTTAACATGAAGTCTGAGAAGAACACGAAACATTTATGGAAATACAAAGGAGAAGAGACATCCTGGAATCCCAAAACATAGGAATCACCATTGATGTTGCATTAATATTTAGAGTAACATATACATCGAAAGAACCACAACAGTGCCAAAATAATACATAGTTTCTTTCAAAAATCATGAACCCTTATTTCTTTATCAAAAATTGCATATATAGACC
Source organism: Pinus taeda (assembly GCA_000404065.3). NCBI lineage: Eukaryota > Viridiplantae > Streptophyta > Pinopsida > Pinales > Pinaceae > Pinus > Pinus taeda. Next base: position 32,687 of record APFE031367186.1, read on the forward strand.
TCTTTGGACAGAGATAGGTCATTAGAGATATATTATTTCTTGATTTGGTTCATTATGCCCAAAAAATGACTCAAAATTCCAGAGTGTGCAAACACACAGTTGTTTTAACCATAATGTACTGATATAACAAAACAAAGTAAAAAACCATAAGCAAAAATAACACTAAACTAAATGAAATGCCAAGGCTAGCATAATTTGGATGGTCTTCAATAATGACGAGATGATGAGACCTGGTGAGGAGCATGTGGAGCACGAGGATGGATTGTTTGTATGAGTGGTGGATTCACAAATTGTTTGCACCGTTGCCACAAGGCTGGAGGGGGTTGAGGAGCATAACGGAACCACAAGTAGTTAATATTTATATCAATCACCCCTGAGGAGTCCAACCTGTGATGAAAAAGACTCCTAACCATCCCAAGTAGCTGAAATTCCTTCTTTAATAAATCTACCATAGTTCTACCCTTAAGAGTGGTTGTTTTCTCATGAGTGGATCCTGTGGTGCTATTAGCCTCTATCATTTTTTATTGTACTGCACCTGAGGTAGCAATTCCCCACGAGGCCCCCAGAGGTTAGGTAACCCAACATGTATGATCCTATCAAACTCTTCATTGAAGGAATCCACATCCTTCTATACTCTGACTAGGCTTTGCTTTGTTCTATCTCAGGCTTCTTCTTTAGAAACCACCTTAGAGATCTCCTTCATTACACTAACTCTATATGCTATGTCTATTGGTCTCAGCTCCTCGATTGGCCTCTCATTTAAGAAATGAATGAATTTCAGAGCAAACTGGGAGTTCATTACACTTATCTCTTTAGCATTTGTTATTTTTGATCCACACTATGCACTAATGATCTTGTTATCATGTATCAAGTCACATGTTCCCAACTTCAAGGAAAGACATGTTCCCCTTCAATTTAGAATTCAGTTCAGTGATCTCCTATGTGGAAGCCTGTAGGTTTTTAGTGACATTTTTAGCATTAATAACTGAGTTTTGCAGTTGTTTCTCTTTCTAGGCTAGCTAGGATTTGGCAATGTCTAAGTCTAAGTCCCTTTATGTCTTTTTTAGTTCATCTTCAGAAAGTTGAAGCTCAGTCAGAGCCTAAGTGAGGCAACCAGTGGGGTTTTTTGGATCTTAAGGCACTACTATTGTACTTACATGAGAATCAATCTTCTTTTCAAATCGGTCACAGTTTGCTCCAAAGCCAAGACTTTATCTTTACTGTCTACCAATTCCTTCATCATATTTTCTTTCTCCATATTGACCTGTGCGATCTCCTTTGTCTGAATATGTCCACCACCAAGCATCTTTATCCTATGCATTTTCTCCTAATTTTCCTTTTGATTTGACTGTAGAATGACCTCTATGGCTAATTTGTCATCTCAGTTGATACGTATTTTAATTATCAAATCCTCATATGATTCTTTCTGGAGATACAGAGCTCTAGAGTTGGCCTTCTCTATTTTCATTTTATTTGAGAATTTTCCTATATATGTCTCATCTCTAATGATAGTCATGAGGTTTTTACCCAATTCATTATATAACATTTCCCCAACTTGCTTCTATACGTTGACCTTATCTGACAAAGGGACACTTGCTAGGTTCATGGAGAAATCCAAGCTCTTAAATTGAGGCCCTGTAGGAAAGACCTGTATTGATGGGTGTTGTAGTGAAATTATCATTTCATCCTTCCCGAAGTCCATCGCAGTCAGTAGTCAGGTTTGTTGAGGGGTTGATTAGGCAGCCATTGCTCTCTGCATTCTCTCTTTTACCATTTTTTTGCTTTCATTAATAGTTGTTCCTAGAGGCCAACTAGATCATGTAGCAACATCAATGTATTTGAGATCGAGAATGGCTACTTCAGTTGTGGGTGAAGTTGTGGCTGTTGGTGGATTTTCCAGGTTGATCTTAAAGCCTGGGTGATCTGGAACTAGATTTTTATAGTTGTATCCCCACTTCCTCTTCCTCTTCTTCTTCCAGTTCGGGACCCTGACCCCTAGATTTTTTTGTTTATATGGCCCTCCTCTATGTCGATATACCCTACTGAGTCAAAAATCCTCTTTGATGCTTTTCTCGTGTTGACTGGGGACTCAATCTCCATTTATGTATTAAGATTCCATGAATCAAAGTTAGATTTCCATTCAATTTTGAGCTTTGATTCATGCGCGTATGTTGATGCTTTGACATTTTCTCTCCTTCAGGCAATGATGCCTTGGGGATCATAATTCCAAGTGTCTCCATTTTCTAGCTCCATGGATTCAAGTAGGGCCTCAACTATTTTAAAATATTGCCTCGTGTTTACCACAAAAGGACCTACTGGTTGTCCCATTATAAAAATGTAACATTTCTTTGCTGGTACAAAATGAAGCAGGTCTACACTAATGATCTGTTGGATGAATTCAATGGTGAATATCCTCATAAGCATGAATACTAGCAAGCGATATGGATGAAGTTCACAACCATAAACCTGAATCTTTGTGTAATCCTCATAGAGGTACTAGTCTCCTATCATGGCATCCTTGTTGAGTTGGAGAAACTCTTTTTGTTGTGGGAAAATTCTTAGTGGCAGGGTTCCATGAATGATCTGGTAGGTAATGGCCATGAAGGTCGAGATGAATTGGGAATATTTTCCCAAGGGAGGCCTTTTTCTCAGAGAGATATACCAATCAAAGACAAAATTTTGTTGCTTATTTGGAGAAAACACTTGAAGATCCAGACGTTGAAATTCTTTCACATGGGTATACAGGAACAAGTATAACAAAAGGGAATAGTAATGAAAATAAGGAGGGAAATACAGGAGTTTAAATCATATGGCATAGGACAGATAGAGCGGGATTTTAAGTAGGCAGTGAGGTCAATTTTAGGTCAATTTTGGTCCTCTAGAAAAGAGGAATTCAATGCAATCATCATATCCATCAAATGAGTTTTCCAAAGTGAAATTTTGCCCGTGTTTCCAATTTCAACACTGCCGAAATCAGTCAAGGGATAACTAGGCCCAAAACCAATACATAAAATATTAAACCACCTCCACCTTTAGGTTTTACCGCAATCCTACCAAAACGAGTCAAGGGATTACTACAATCCCACCAAAATCGGTCAAGGGATTCTTAGGCCCTATTGGAATTTTCCTGAGATCACCTCACCCAATTATAAAACCATTTGGAAATCCAAATCTCAACCAAATAAAATAACCCCATCACACCATGGTTATCTAAAAATGACAAGGTACGGTTAAAACCTCTATCACACTTAGAAAAACCCATGCTAATGACAAGAAGAGAACCAAATACACACATGCATGTACCATGAATTCACAAACCAACTAGGAAATCACACACGCAACCTGTTACCTACAAGTATTCCTGTTGAATTTACTTGATCCAAAATATCCTCGCTTATCCCTTGCTTTCTTTGCCATCTTGTCCTTCCTTTGCTTTTTTATTTATTTTCTCCTCTTGGTGCTCTTCTCTCTCTGAAACCAATTCCAAATCTAAACTAATAAAAATCTATGAAAGTATACTCAAAAGCCTTTTTATCATTGAGACCCTCTATTTTCTTCAATTTCCTTTATTTTCCCTTCAATTTTCCTCACAAGAAAATATGTGACATTTCATCTCCCTTTTCTCCTGTTTTCCTTTATTTTCATAAATAAAATGCCAATTAATGCCTCTTTTCCTTTGCCAATTTTCCTTCGCTGCCTCCTTTCCTTTGCCAATTTTCCTTAGCCATAATAAATGAAATGAACACTCACTCGAATGTTTTTCCCAACATTCAACTTGGAATATGTGTCCCATGACCTTGGTCTTATTTTCCCTTTATTATATGAACTTTTAACACGGGGTTGTTACATTTGCAAGATTAACTATAAAGAGGTTAAAACCAACACTCTTTTCAAAACTACTTTGAGCACAACAACATAATTTTTATTGATAAAATTTGGTTACTTGTTTTCCACATGAAATGGTTACACAACATCTATGTTGGCATCAAACTCATGCGATTCGATGAAGACATTCAACATGAAAGGGTGACTCATCACATAATTGAAGAGACATGTACTTAAAATGTGGATGGATGGAGCATTGTAGTTTTCTCGAATTAATTATGACATATATACATTTTTTACATGAAAAACTCGCAAATGCACTCCACTACATTCTATACCCAAGTGTTATGAGGTAATTTGTGTTACATGAAGCCTAAGAGACATTTTGAGATGAAATTTAATGATCATATAACTACCCTGTTAAATTTGTATCACCTTGTTGCAGCACTACAACCACCCTCCAAAATTTTCCCTTTGCTTGTTTTGGAGCCTCCCAACCAACCTTCACAGCAGCTTTCCTTGCTTTGTCAAGTGCTCAAGCTTCAATGTCTTTCTTTCTCAAAGGCAGCGTGTCAATCACAGTTTGATCTTTTTCCTTCATAGGTTGCTCATCTGAACTTGGTCCAACTACAGGTTGAGCAGCTTCCCAGTGAAATTTGTGCATTTCTGGAGGGAAACCATCCTTTCCCTCCAAGAATTGCGCAATTCCCTCTGATAGCCTATTGGGCTCCAAGATTGTGCAATCCTACCAACCAACCCTCCCAATATGAATTGCGCAATTTTTCTCATCAACAAGTAGTTTAGCCCAGGATTTACACAAATCCAGGCAGAAGTCAGTTGTTGGGCCGAAGAATTACGATCCCCTTGGGCAGTCAGCCCAACTTACAGTCAGGAATGCGCATTTTTCTCCAATAGTCAAGCAGTCTCTTGCATGAGTAGATGAGTTGATCGGTTCCCTCTGGGACTGAGCAAAACAAATTTGCATGCATGTGCTACTTCTCCCAAGGCAGCATGCAAAGGCATCCCTTGTTTCAGGGATCTATATTTAGCAGTTGGAGGTTACATGCAATGAACAATTCAGAAATCTTCCTCCAAGTGTCACTTCTCCTAGATTTGTGGCATGCGCTTCACAACCTCGATGTTATCAAAACTCATCAACTGGACATTGTAGAGCTCATTCTTCACATCAACCTTGTATCTCTGGCATCCCACATCACATCTAGGAGTATTCGGCACATTCATCTCAGTTGTTTTGGGGCAAGCTCGCTTCCCATGCCTTGTGCTGCATTTTGTTCGCTTTTTGTGTATTCGCTTGTGTCAATGTTGCTTGCTTGATTTATTTGAGCACCTGTTGTTGTTTACATATATTTTAGCTTTTCGTAGCTCTTTTTCAATTTGCGTTGCTATCTCACTGTTGCCGCATGCATGAAACTATTTTGCACAGACGTTCGCCCAACCGGCGAACTGCCTCACCCACATGCATGTTGATCTATTTTCTCAATCTTCCATTCATGTTTTGCATGCATTGTTTATCACTTATGCTATCACATAGTGTCACCATGGATTTCATTGACTTACTTGCTTTCAGTTTCCTGTCGGCGAGTCAAGCCAACCCTGTCCCAGTCTCTACCTTCACCAAGGCTGCATTGCGCAAACTGGAGAAGGAAGGCTCACCTTCCTCTCCAGATTTGTGCATTTTGGCCTAGCATTGGCCTCCTCGACTAAATTGCGCATTTTTTGAGGTCAGTGGATACTTGGACCAAACATTTGTGCAAATTTCCCTTAGGCTAGTAGTCCTTCCGAACTGGGATTGATCATTATGCAATCCCAGCAGCCAACTGCTCAACTAGACTGTGCATTGCGCAGTTCTAGCAGTTAGTCAGTCTCTCAGCAACCAATACTGTGCCTTGTGTAGTCTTGGCAATTGGTCTCTGTTGAAGCCCCGAAAATCAGGTCTACAATAAATGGGATACCCACCCGATCTGGACCTTGGTTAACAGCTCCTTTTCCATTTGGTATAGTGGGTTCGACTAGGGATATGGGACTAGTTTCCCAATATATGTGTGTGTGCGTTGAGAATTGATTTTCCTTTCTAATAATTCGTAAGTAAAATGATTTTATTCTAAATCTAATCTAACAACATGCAATTGTATTCTAATAAACAGAAATATCTAAATTCTAAACTAACCCGGGATGTAATATTTCCGTTATGCGATCTAAAATGATTTCAAATAACAATTGGTAATAAAGATCATTCAACTACTATGAGAAAAGAATTCAATAAAGATAAACCATTTCGTATAAAAAGTTAGATGAAACAATTGTGAAAAACATATCGCATAATAAGCTACTCATATATTAAGCATAAATAAATAGCTATCGCCGTACAGAAGTGCCAAATGATAACTCAAGCATTCACGCATTCATATATAAATAACTGAACATGAATATCACTTTAACACATAGGCAGAAATAGTTAAGAGATAAAAGTACCATTTATAACTAGTTCTACTCATGAGCTTTAAGCAATAATGTTTTATCTCTTCTTAATCCAACATCCACTAAGAATACAAAAGTGCAACATCAGTAGTAGATATTAAACGCAAATATCAATAAATCATGTTCCATTCATTCATCAAAACCTCCTCAGAGGGTGCAAAAGTGCATGTTCTGAGGACAAGTTTTTGACAAATTTCAGGACCCTTCTCTAAATGCATGAGAAGGGTTTAAATACTACTAACTAAATCTAAAGATAATTTATTACAAAAATGTAGGATGCAGTTTAAATGACCATTCTCATTTCAAGCAAAAATAAATCAAAATTAAAACTAAAACTGAATCTAAAACTAAAACTAACAACTAACTATATGTGTATCTATTCCTTGTAATCGCAAGCATTCAGCATTTGCTTGAGGAGAGTTGGCTGGTCAACTTCCGACTTTAGTTGTCCTACGAAAACGAAATCGGCAAGTGTTGGCACCATCTTCTCGGCTAAATTAATGATACATTTGAGAGTCATGCACTGGTTGTGTGGTTTTACCAAGTATGCCCAGTAAGAATCCCAATTCAACTTGGTTAACCTTTTGATTGACTCCACCCTTTCTTAAGCCTTCTGTCTCCAGCTTGTCTTCAGTTGCTATACATATGTACATACCACTTGAGGATATCTCTGATGAATACCACTGGTTTTAAAGTTTAGGTTTTGCTTTTTGTCTTTAGTACTTTTTCCTACAAATTTATGGGCTTACAAGCGACTAAGTGATTAGAGGCTTTCCATCTCGAAGGGTTTTGCCTGGCGATGCGCGATTAGCGCTAGGCGCTAATCGCGCATCGGAAACTTCTTTCGTTTCTCGATCAGGGCTTCCCTAGTGCAATTTTCTCCTCTTGCGCACTTTTTGTTAGAGGATATAAAGCTTAAATTTTGTGGAATCCATGAATTCTTGACCCTGAGTCTTAAATTGTCTATTTGTGACATCAACACTATCCATTACCCATTTAACCATGTCTGTGTATGGAAGAATTTTGGGCCTTGCCGCTATCCGGTGCAAGAACGAACATGCTAGTTCTGTAATAGACTCCTTGGAAGACCTGTGTGAGCCTGCAGTAGCCGTAACCTCCATCATTTTGGGATTTTCTTCCTCGAGTAGATTGTACATGCCTTCTAAAGTAGTAATACTGGCATCTTTGTTACAGGTGGTGTCTGTGTATAACGGAGTCATTTCTTTGTCTTCAGAACTCAGAGCTTCACCCTTCTTTCCCATGATATTCAAAACACTGCTATGTATACTTCTCTACTCTTCGCTCCTGCAGTTTACAAATGAGGTGAGAATAATGATAAGAAAAAGGTGACAGGAAAGCTTTAAATGCGGAAAAGATATAAAATATACCACCTTACGTGAAATGGCTCTTCGATCATATCAAAACCATATTTCATTAATGATTGCCAACTAACTCATTGGTTAACATTTAAGATGCATAACCGGGCATCATTTTATGGAAAAAGATTTTTCAAACAACGAGCCCTGAAGATCTGTGATAAGGCGATTTTGCGATTTGCTTCGTAATATCGCAGATCACGGAATCGCAATATCGCTAGTTCGTAGCGTATGACAATCATCCATAATGTGTTTTCTGTGAAATGTGATTAGCGATATACGCCATCGCATATCGGTGGTTTAAGGCATTTCAGCGTAAGTCATGTTTGAGGCATGCGATGCGATGAATGTTTTTAGTGCGTAGTTTCACATCGCGATTTCGCAATCTTAGAATTCCGCTTGTAGGAAGGCATCCATTACCCTTTTTGTGATGCGATGTTTCTTAAGGAGTGATTTTATTCTAAATTTATCATAAAACTTAAGTCCTTTTAGATTTTTCAAGGGTATTATCCTAAGTTTATGATAGTAAGTTTTATTGAAGAAAGAAATACAAGCATTAATCGATTTTTAAAATTTTTTGAATAAGGGTCGCCACTTATTTAGTATTAGTGATAAAACTAAATAAGAAGGGGGGTTGTTGCTGGCCACAACAATTGGCGATTCACTTGGAAGAACCAGTTATCTCTGCTTTTCTTTTGAATTTTCTAAACTTCCAAAACAGAAATCTTTCTAGAAAATCAAACTTTATTATAGAAAGATAGAGTACATCATGCTTTCAGCTATCAATGATAGTTTGTTTCTTCTATGTTTAACTTTGGTTATTTACTTCCTCAAGCTAGTCATTGTATCTACATCAGTCACTACTTGGTTTATAAACATAAAAACAAAGGCTTCTCTGTAAATTAGTTATAAATATGCTCATTTGTCGTAGGTAGAGCCTCTGCTGCCAGTAGGCGTTTATAGCCTCGACAGGGTTACCTGTTACCCAGCAATGATCCTATATCCCACTTGGAGAAATATACAATTTTCAAAGAGAAATCCATATCCACACTTATTGCTTTCATTTTATTTTAATCCTTAAAGAACAATGCCTTGGTTTGGTAGCCAAATTATGACAGTGCCACTCACTTGATTTATAACTTTGTTGAACAAGCTGGCTCGTGATGAGACCCCTTGTCTTTTGATTTCAACAATCTTGAGTCATTGCCCTATTGTGGTATGCAGTTTTGGCAAAGTCAGCAAGCTATAATATCTATGATGATGATAAGTCGGCTCGTGATGACACCTCTTATTCTTTAAGTTAAAGTGTATCCTTGGATTATTCCTTGAAGCTCGTAATTCTCTGGGTGGGAAGGAAGTCATTGTCTCCTTAAGAATGGCTCTGGACGACAATGGTAGAGTTTTTTGGAAAGAGCTTTTCTACAGAGAATCTTCGTTTTGTTATTAATACCTTTCATTTGACTGATATAAAACAAATTCCTAATAATGGTCACTTTTTATCAAAATTTACAAGGTTGAAACTAGTATCATTTTCTGGCTTATAACCTTTGACTGTATCTTTGAATAATAATGACCAATTCTCTAAAGCATTTCTATTTATACAAGAAAAAAAACAAAATCTAAAAGAAATACTTGTCTTTTTCGTGAATTCCAAACGTAACCATTTACAACTGGTTTTATTATGAAAATAAAGGAAAAACTAATCTACAAAAATTAGAAGAATGATCTCCTATGGAAAGTATTTTTTGAGGATCTGTCCGTTAACAGGTAAAGACTCTCTTTTTCCTGTTAAATCCTGTAACATAAAAGTAGATGGGCCTATGATTTCTGTAATTTGGAAAGGGCAAAGCCACATTCATTGAAATTTCGTATGTTTGCCCTTTTCCTCATGAGCCTTGTCCCATTTTAAAACTAGATCTCCCATCTGAAAGTCCTTTCTGGATATCATGTTTGAATCTAAAGAAGCTTTTACTAATGCTTGGTGATGAGCATGAGTTATTTTAGCCTGTTCTCACTGCTCTTCTAGCTTAAGTATTTCCAGCTGCCTTAGTTGTAAGGAAGAAGTTGATGCTTCATCAATATATTGAACTAAGGCCAAAGAGGGAATTGCTAGATGAGTTGGAAGAACCACTTCTTTCCCATAAACTAAATTAAAGGGAGAATTGCCAATGGAGGCTTTCTGTGTTATTCGGTCTGCCCAGAAAGCATATATTAAAGACTTGTGCCAATTTTTGTGAGTTTGATCAATGGTTCGCTTAATGATTCTAATTAAGTTTTTATTCATAGATTCAGCTAACCCATTCCCTTTTGGGTAATAATTGGCAGAGTATTTAAGCTTAAAACCTCTTTTCAGTGCAAATTTAGTCATAGCATTTCCAGAAAAATACGATGCATTATCAAACATTAAAGCAAAAGGTAAACCAAACTTGGTGATTATGAACTGATCTATGAAATCAATGATGTGTTTGGCATTACCTGTCTTGAGAGGAACCGCTTCTACCCATTTAGTAAAATAATCTGTAGTTGTAAGGATATACTTATGTTGTTTAGAAGAGTGAGGAACGATCTCACCTATTATATCCAATCCTCATTGATCAAAAGGTTGTTCAATGTTGTCTGGTTGCAAAGGAAACAATAGTTTCTTTTGTCTCCCAGCTGTAGTTTGACAAACTTGACATTTCCTTACGTAGCTATACGTGTCTTTGAATAGTGTGGGCCAGTAATAGCCTACGCGAAGGATTTTATGTGCAGTAGCATCTCCAGCATAATGTCCACCTACTGGTCCATCGTGGAGTTCTTGCAACACCTTTTCAGCTTCAAATTTCTCAAGACATCTGAGGAGAACATAATCATAATTCATTCTAAAAAGTACATCGTTCACGAGCTAATATTGCTTAACCTTCAACCTTAGAGCTCTTTTCTTGGTATAATTGAGGTTTGAAGGAGCATATTCGTTCTTTAGATAAAATATGATATCAGCGTATAATGATTCAACATCGTTTAGGCTTACCTCATACATTTGTATCTCTGTAGATGGTATTTCGGAAATAAGCAATGCTCCAGCCAGAATTTTGCAAAAGCCTTAACCTTTTACAATACTTTCTGGTTTAATTTCTACGTCGTATTCTTGTAAGGCAGTAACCCAACTGGCTCTTTTCTCACCCACATATTTCTGTACTAAGAGATTTCTTACCGCTGGAAACGGTACTATGATTTTTGTATGGGTTTTAAGCAGAAAAGGTCTGAAATATTTGATCGCTTTGAAAACAGCATAAGCTTGTTTCTCTACGTCTAAATAATTTAACTCAGCCTCTTGTAGATTTGAACTAAAAAAAGCAATTGGGGCCTCTGCCTTGTCTTGATTTGCTTGAGTGAGTATCGCAGCATATGATCTATCAGAGACAAATGTATATAAAATGAAAGGATCGGAAAAATTTTGAGTTGCTAAAGATGGAGCGTTAACAATTTCTTGTTTGATCAGATTGAATGCTTCATATTCATCTTGGCCCCATTTGAAGATTGAGTTCTTTTTAATCATTGCTTGTAAAGGAGATACGATTCTTGAAAAATCTGGAACAAATCTCTTTACAAAATTATTCTGGCCAAGGAAAGATTGCATAGCTTTCTTGTTGTGGGGCAAAGGTATTTTGGAAATCTCCTTGATTCTATCGAGGTCAATATGGATTCCGGATTTTGACACTATGAATCCAAGAAGTTTTCTTTCACTTAATGCAAAAAAGTATTTTTTTTGGGTTAAGTGAAATTCCATACCTTTGACAACGTTGGAAGATCTGTTTTAAATCTTTGAGATGATTGCCTCGCTTCTTGGAATATACAGTTATATCATCCAAGTAGATTACTACTGATGTGTTTATTAATCCATTAAATGCGATGTCCATGACCCTTTGAAATGTGGCACCAGTGTTGATCAGACCAAAAGGCATCTTTTGATATGCATAAGTACCCCTTTTGGTTTTGAACGTGGTCTTTAATTGATCATCAGGATGGACCAATACTTGGTTGTAGCTAGAGAAACCATCCAAGAAGGACATTAATTCTGACCCTGCAACTGCCTGTAATATTTGCTCCATGGGAGGAAAAGGAAAATTATCTTTTTGGTAGGCTTTGTTAAGATTTTGAAAGTCAATGCAAATTCTAATGTCTCTGTTCTTCTTTCTAATGGGAACCACGTTGGAAACCCATTTAGAATGTTGAACATGAAAAATGATTTTGGATTTCAATAACTTATTGAGCTCAGATTTGATCTGGTTTTCTAGATTAGGATGGATCTTTGTCAGCTTTTGCTGGATAGGTTTTTCATCGTTTATCATTGGGATAGTATGTTGGATGATAGAAGTGTCGTAAGTCTTAAGTTCATCATAGTTCCAAGCAAAGACACTTTTGTATTGTTTCAAGAGACGAACATACGCTAATTTTTCTTCAGGAGCTAGGCCAAGGCCTAGGTTGATATTTTGTGGCTTGGTATCAGTTCCTAGATTTACTAATTCATGGTTCAGAGTTGAACTTTGAAGTTTTGAATTGGTAGATCTCTTGAATCGATATTTCAAATCATATAGGTCTTCTAATTTGACTACTGACTTTGGCATAGCATTATTAGTGCTATCTTGTTGTAGTTGTCTGTCATGTTGGTACTCATCAATTATCTAATTGGTGTAAGATCCCTCTGATGTGAGGAAGCTTACAATATCAGGATCATCGTTGAAAATTCTCCAATTGGTAATGTTATCAGGAATTGAGGGTCTAAAGATTAATTTGATCAAAAATCTATCAGGGCTATAGTCTTCTGAGGGAATGAGCTTGGAAGCTACGTTTGCTAAGAGGTCAGCACTAGCATTCTGGAGTCTGTGAATTGATGAAATATTGAATGCTATAAAATGTTCAGTCAGATCTTGAACTAAATATTGATAATGCTTTAAATGACCTGATAGACAATGTATAGTATTTCGTACCTGCCTGATAACAATTTCAGAATCTCCGAAGACTTGTAGATATTTTATGTCTAATCCGATTGCTTTGTATAATCCTTGGACTAAAGCCTCGTATTCTACAGTATTATTGGTGCAATCAAACTCGAGTCTACAAGTTAGCATCGTTTTGTTTCCCTTTGGACTGATTAGTACGCATCCTGCTCCTGCTCCTTCGTCAGACTTAGAACTGTCAAAAAATAACTTCCAAAATAAAGATTTATTTACAGGACTATCTATAAAATTAATACATTTAGAACTATCTGTTTGAGAAAAATTTTCTACTTGAGATAAAACAAAATGTTCTAAGTAAGGTGAAGTATGAGCATTAAAATTTCCTAAGAAAGAATCAACAGAATAGTTGCCAATTATATTGTTGATGTATGCTATAGGTTCATTTCCTCCTTCCAATTCTATTACTATGTATTTTTTATGTCTTTCTCGCTCAACCTTTATCTGATTTGGTTTACCATTGTAAGGAAGCCACATGTGCAACTAATCGGTTGCAAAGTATCCATGAAGTTTTTCTGACCAATCTCTGCTAAGAATTAAGCCATAAAATTCTGGAATATCTGCAACTAAAATGTTGATAACTTGACATAAGTTTGGATTAGATGACAGCCTTATGGTAACCTGATTTAATTCGTCGATCACTTCCACTTGCGACTGATCCAACTGAACTATGCGCACAGCAGATTTTTGAGGTTGAACGTTCAACTTTGCACATATCGATTTTGGTAAGATATTAGATGAAGCTCCAGAATCAACTAAACAATTATGTAAATTTTTGTTGAAAACTTCATAAGTAAGAAGAAATGGGGGAGTATGAGATCTTGACCTTCCTCCAATTAAAGCGATATCGTTTGGATCAACTTTATTAATCACGTTAGTTGGAGGTCTTCCCATCTCATGGGAAGCTTGAGAGATTACAGCGGTGGGAAGTGGTGCAACTAGTACTGCATGTAATTCTTTCAAAAGTACCTTTTGTTGATGTTTTAACTTGCTCAATTCATAAAAAGTGATGTTATCCCTAGTCTTCTTCATGTCTTCTATGATATTATACTCCATTTCATCTGAAACAATCAATGTTTTAAATGGAGTTGGTGAATTTGTTTGGATTGGGCTTGTTTGAGTCGCTTTAGGTGTCATCTTCTTGGCTGCGACTTTATCCTTAGGCATTGAGCTTGCTCTCTTTGGCTTAGGAGTAGGTTGAGGAGGATCGAGTTGATTTCTACTTCGAGTACTAACTGGGGATGCCTCTTGATCCTCTTCATCTGGGAGGATGAAATCCCACATACCTTGTACCTCTACAACTTCTTCTTCATCGGTAGGCTCTTCAGTAGCAATTTCCTCTTCTTCTTCTTCTAATTCAACATTTGTAATAACATTGGGAGGCTTTGGATTAGTCGAAGGATTTCTTCTATAAGGCTTGTATGGCTTTTTAGAAGAAGTCTCTGCTACTTGTTTCTTAATGTCAACCATTTCGTTAGACATGGTTTTCAAAACTTTCTGCAATCCTTCTAAATCGAATGGATCTTCGATTGTTTTTTCTTGGGATCTTCCTTAAAAGTAACCTTCTTAGATTTTCGTTCATCTACATCATTTTTCTTTTCTAAGGTTATGATACGTTTCTCTACCGATATTGCTTCCTTCATATTGTGAGCTAAAGTTGTTTTATTAGCCCTATCAACAGAGATTGCTATGTTTGATGGTAAAGCAGAGATGTACCATTCACTTCACACTTCTTCCCTAGGCTTAGAAGCAGTAGGAATTTTGTTCAACAGTTTATTGAAACGTGAGTTAAAATCTTTGATAGGTTCCTTTGACTCAGACCCAAGGTTAGATAGGTCATTAATCAATGTCGCAGTAGACCTGTCATCACCGAACTTAGTTAAGAATTGTTCCTGGAAGATATCCCAAACAGTGATAGATCCAGATGGTAATGAGAAATACCATGATCTGGCTACTCCTTGCAAAGTGTAAGGAAAGAGTCGGACGACATCGTCTTCATTAGTAACTCCATTGAGATTTATAGATAAAATAAAGTTGTTTATATGTTCTTCCACTAGCATGCCTACTTCAGGATTAAACTTAGGCAGCCATTTTTCAGGATGGGCCGGTATTTGACTCAAGGGTGCAGGCATTAAGACTGCCCCTGGGTTATTCCATGGATATTGGGCCATCATTGAACTACTAATATATCAAAGCGCAGAAGATGATCCCTGCGGTTGGGAAGATGAGGATATTACAGTTCTAGAGGATTGAGAAGGAGGTGTTGAAGTTCCAGTGGACTGGTGGACGATAATCTGAAGTGGAGGGATGGATGGTTGACTTTGCGGTGGAGTGGTTGAGATGGATGATGATGACGAAAGAGTCTTGCTATCAGACCCTTTAGGTGATTTCCTTTCTCTCTTCCTTGTAGGTAGAGGTAACTCGTTTGGATCAATACCAAAATTTTCTCTCTTTAATCTGGTTAGAGGATGAGCAGGGTTATATTGCAAAGTCACACTACCTTGAGATTTATCAGATCCTTGAGGTGATATAGAAAATCGTTGAATTTTATGAATCAAAGATTCAACTTCAAGAGGTTCAATAGTAGATTTCTCTGAAATGTTAGGGTTTGTGGCAGTGGCTTTTGTTCTTTCGACTTCTTTCTCAAGATTTAAAGATTCTAAGTGCGATGGAGAAATCGGGGGAGATGGTGAGGGCAATTTACTCTCAGAATGGTATTTAAATTTAGACTTACTTGCCATTCATAGTTTGAGGCCCTCCTTCTAGCGCCAAATATGTTGAAGCCCCGAAAATTGCGTCTACAACAAGGGGGATACCCACCCGATCCGAACCTTGGTTAGCAACTCCTTTTCCATTTGGTATAGTGGGTCCGACTGGCGATATGGGACTAGTTTCCCAATATATGTGTGTGTGTGTTGAGCATTGATATTTCCTTTCTAATAATTCCTAAGTAAAATGCTTTTATTCTAAATCTAATCTAAAAACATGCAATTGTATTCTAATAACCATAAATATCTAAATTCTAAACTAACCCAAGATGTAATCTTTCCGTTATGCGATCTAAAATGATTTCAAATAACAATTGGTAATAAAGATCAGTCAACTGCTATGAGAAAAGAATTCAATAAAGATAAACCATTTCATATAAAAAGTTAGACGAAACAATTGTGAAAAACATATCGCATAATAAGCTACTCATATATTAAGCATAAACAAATAGCTATCACCATACAGAAGTGCCAAATGATAACTCAAGCATTCACGCATTCATATATAAATAACTGAACATGAATATCACTTTAACACATAGGCAGAAATAGTTAAGAGATAAAAGTACCATTTATAACTAGTTCTACTCATGAGCTTCAAGCAATAATGATTTATCTCTTCTTAATCCAACGTCCACTAAGAGTACAAAAGTGCAACATCAGTAGTAGATATTAAATGCAGATATTAATAAATCATGTTCCATTCATTCATCAAAACCTCCTCAGAGGGTGCAAAAGTGCATGTTCTGAGGACAGGTTTTTGACAAATTTCAAGACCCTTCTCTAAATGTATGAGAAGGGTTTAAATACTACTAAGTAAATCTAAAAATAATTTATTACAAAAATGTAGGATGTGGTTTAAATGACCGTCCTCATTTCAGGCAAAAATAAAGCAAAATTAAAACTAAAACTGAATCTAAAACTAAAACTAACAACTAACTATCTGTGTATCTATTCCTTGTAATCGCAAGTGTTCAGCATTTGCTTGAGGAGAGTTGGTTGGCCGACTTCCGACTTTAGCTGTCCTGTGAAAATGGAATCGGCAAGTGCTGGCGCCATCTTCTCGGCTGAATTGATGATACATTTGAGAGTCATGCACTCATTGTGTGGTTTTACCAAGTACGCCCAGTAAGAATCCCAATTCAACTTGGTTAACCTTTTGATTGACTCTGCCCTTTCTTGAGCCTTCTATCTCCAGCTTGCCTGCAGTTGCTATACATATCTACATACCACTTGAGGATATCTCTGAAGAATACCACTGGTTTTAAAGTTTAGGTTTTGATTTTCGCCTTTAGCACTTTTTCCTACAAATTTCCGGGCTTACAGGCGACTGAGCGATTAGAGGCTTTCCATCTCGAGGGGTTTTTCCTGGCGATGCGCATCAGACACTGCCTTCATTTCTCAATCCAGGCTTCCCTGGTGCAATTTTCGCCTCTTGCGCACTTTTTGTTAGAGGATATAAAGCTTAAATTTTGTGGAAATAACGACTCCGTGAGTTCTTGACCCTAAGTCTTAAATTGTCTATTTGTGACATCAGCACTATCCAGTACCCATTTAACCATGTCCGGGTATGGAAGAATTTTGGGCCTTGCCACTATCCGGTGCAAGAACGAACATGCTAGTTCTGTAATAGACGCCTCGGGAGACCCATGTGAGCCTGCAGTAGCCGTAACCTCCACCATTTTGGGATTTTCTTCCTCGAGTAGATTGTACATGCCTTCCAAAGTAGTAATACCGGCATCTTTGTTACAGGTCGTGTCTGTGTATAACGGGGTCATTTCTTTGTCTTCAGAACTCGGAGCTTTACCCTTCTTTCCCATGATATTCTGAACACTGCTATGTATACTTCTCTGCTCTTCACTGCTGCAGTTTACAAATGAGGTGAGAATAATGATAAGAAAAAGGTGATGGGAAAGCTTTAAATGCGGAAAACATATAAAATATACCACCTTACATGAAATGGCTCTTCGATCAGATCAAAACCATATTTCATTAATGATTGCCAACTAACTCATTGATTAACATTTAATGTGCATAACTAGGCATCGGTTTATGGAAAAAAAAATTTCGAACAACGAGCCCTGAAGATCTGTGATAAGGCAAATTTGCGATTTGCTTCACAATATCGCAGATCGCAATATTGCAGATTGTGGAATCGCAATATCGCTAGTTCGTAGTGTATGACAATCATCCAGTAATGTGTTTTCTGTGAAATGTGATTTGCGATATGCGCCATCGCATATCTGTGGTTTAAGGCATTTCAGCGTAAGTCATGTTTAAGGCATGCGATGCGATGAATGTTTTTAGTGCATAGTTTCGCATCGCGATTTCGCAATCTTAGAATTCTGCTTGTAGGAAGGCATCCATTACCCTTTTTGTGATGCGATGTTTCTTAAGGAGTGATTTTATTCTAACTTTATCATAAAACTTAAGTCTTTTTTATATTTTTCAAGGGTATTCTCCAAAGTTTATGATAGTAAGTTTTATTGAAAAAAGAAATACAAGCATTAATCGATTTTTTAAATTTTTTGAATAAGGGTCCCCACTTATTTAGTATTAGTGATAAAACTAAATAAGAAGGGGGGCTATTGCTGGCCACAATAGTCTCCCAACCTCTCGGCCAAAATTTTGCAGCCTTCATGATCATTCACTCAGGTATGTTGGAAGTCAGTTCTCATGTTCATTTTGCTTTTTGACTGATAGATTTCTTGCTATGAGTGTTTCCATGTCTCCGAGTATCACAGGTGTTCATCTTCCTCTCAGCAGTATAGGTACAATGGTTTCCAAGAGAGCAGAGATGAAGAAATCGTTCAAAGAACGTTTGGGGATGTAGTCGATCAAGTGTCCATGGGCTTACCTACTAACGAACGTATCAAGTTGTTCATGGACAAGGACATCAAGCAGTAGCATCACAGCGAGCAACATCATGAACAGCAGTTGAAGGCAGCATACCGAATGTAGTGAATGTAAGATGAAGTTTGTTGACAACATATAGGCAGAGCAACGCTGCAGGATCAAGCAAATCCACTGATAATGAAAGCAAGTTTGGAGACTCAGGCTATGAAGTGACGGTGCAACATGAAGATTGCGTGAAGGCAGAAGATGGAACAAAGAAGGAGTTGCATGTGTTGAAGCAGCAACTCAGGAAGAACGTGAAGTTGCACAAACAGTGTAATGAGTTGTAGCAGGAATAGGAACAGCAGTGGCCGCAACATATAGTCGCGGATGAAACTACGCCAGTACGAGTTAAGGATCTATCCTAGCAGCTGACATAGAGCAAACATGGTGAGCAATGTCGTTGATCGCATGCAAGGGATTTAGTAGCATGCATGTCATTGAGCGCACACATGCAATCCAACGCATTCAACACACTCACCAAGGTGAAGACAAGAAGCAAGTGCAACTGGGGCTGAACATGTACTATGGGCAAGTTGATGTGCATGACCACCAGCACAAACTTGAAGATCAACATGGATATTATGCATCAGTGTGTTTTTGGTTCAACCATACCCAAGAAGACCATGCGCATGTTAGCAGACAAGTTGGATGAAGGGGCCGAACCATTGCACCAATTGCAACGGAAGCAAGAGTTCGCTTTAGCAAGATGTCACCATGAGGTGCACGCACATCATCACGAATAACTAAGCTTGGAATTAGCTTACCACCTTCACCATCACAAGCGTCTTAAAGAGTTAGTCTCATCACAGCAAACTGAGTGTCAGTGATGTATTGCAAGGCTTTCTCAAGCCATGTTGTCTCACATGAGCACATGTGCATTGTAATGTTGAGTCATGTCAAGAGTAAGTCGAGTGTCAACAGTTGGATGTAATATTCATATAATAGGTGAAGAGTCATGAGGGTAGTTGAACTGTCACAAAGGGGAATGTCAAGGGTCACCCCACCCTTTGCTATAAATAGTCCCTCATAACTCATTGTATAGGATTTTCGTCATCCAAGCTTCTACTAAGACTGTCTTGAAGAAGGAGTGGACAGTATTGTAATGCGCCTTGGCTTCTCCACTGCACAAAGCTAGTACATCTCTTTGGAGGAGTAGGTGGATGTGGTTATGATGTTCCAATGATGGGGCTAGCAGGTTTACGTGGTGTATTGTATGATTGTGACTTACACTTCTTTATATAATAAAATCCAACACATTTTCATGCATCTATTGTTATTGTAGTTGCACTGCTCCAGTTTCCTTAATGATATATGTTGTTTAACTTATGTACTTGTATATGAACTTATTTGTATGCAATTATATGAATCTTTTTGTTAATGTGTTGCATATGTTGTTAATTTTGTCACTGTCCGTTTCGACTGCTCCGTCGGATACCAGACAGACCTTTCTCTGAACCTTGTTGTTTGTGGTATCTTACCTTGTATGTTGTGATTGCCACATCCATGTTGACTGCTTTGTCGGAAGTTGTGCATGTCATTTGTGTTGTGTGTTCCTAGCTGAGTTGGGACTGATCCCTTTGAACCTGGAACTCACTTTCACCTTCCCCCCCCTTTGAATTTTTGGAACCTCTCATACTCATTCCTTGACTCACTACATCAGTCACACCCTTTCTACTGACAGAGTTATCTTACTTGCCTATGTGCGACATCGCGATCAAGGCATTACCTTACGATCCATTGCTAGGACTCCTACACCAAACGATATGAGGTCTAATTGGGACTTCTTACTGAGGAAATCCCATTGACATGTTGGCAGGTCCAGCATCGTCAATATTTCTGGTGCTAGAAGGAGGGCCTGATGAAAGCAGTGTCCTCTCATCCAGTTTTGAACCTTTGCATATCTTTCATGGAATCTTGCATTCTTCTTCCCCAGATGTGTATTTTGAATTGTGAAGATGTCTCCATATCAAGGAAGTTGTTCAATCTCTTGTCCACTCACACGTATGATGGTGAAGGTGAAGTGGCCTAGCCTGAGCACTTACATAACTTCCTTTCCATGATTTATGAGGAAGATGAGTTTACTCCGTCTGCTGCTTGCATTCACACTTTGCGAATCCCCATTTTGTTGGGTGTTGATCCTATTGGTTGACATCGTGCTCTCATGTGAGCACTTCTATGATCTTATTGAAGAAGAAGAAATGTTCCATCATTTTGATCCAAACTATCTTGACTGGAAAATGTTATAGCAATGGAGGGCTCCGCATGAATCCATTATTGATTTTTGGCAGCACTTCCGTGACTTACAGTTTCAAGCTCCAAGGAGCCAGATGAAGTTTGCTTATCTCTGGGACCAATTCGAGTATTGTCTTGAGAAATTTGCCCGTCCCAAGAGAAATATTATTGTCAAACCTCGCTCAACCTTCTTCGTTGATGGAACTACACAATCCCATGTGGGAGCACACACTGTCCCAATGGAATGTTCGCCTCCCTCTCATTCAACAGTTCCACCATCACCTAGTGATGTTGAGGATCATGTTTGTACACCTGTTCAACCTTCACACCCTCCCAACATCACTCCACTTAATTTTCGTGCAGAGTTTGTTGTGATTCCTTCAAGTTCTCGTATGCATTCTTTTCTTCGACCTCCATCTTCGCACCCAGGTGTTCCTCTGGATGATGTTGTCTTGTGTTCATCCATTTCGGGCTCTTCACTTGTTGTGAATGAGGAACAACCCACTAGTGGAGTTGGTGTTGCACAACCAACATGCATTGCCATTCATGAAGAGTATGAGTGGGAGCTTGAACATCAACACTCAGCGAAGGATGACTCCCTTCCGTCTGAGCCACCTCTGTTCCTTCCTAGCTTCTTTGGTGAAACTTCCATCCATGATTTTGTATGTGTTTCTTCATCTACAGATGCACCCATTGTTGATCACTTATAGGACCCATCGGATGCTAGTCCATCATTCGACAATGGAGAGGCTAAGTTATTCATTGAAGATCCACTTGATCCTTCATCTGTCTTTTCTGAAAATGCAGAGGAAGAGTTCATTCGCTTTTCATCTACCCCTCTATTTGATTCATATGATCATAAGGATGCCGAAGAATTCATTGATTTTTCTGATCGTGGTAGTCATGATTCATTTGCTTCCATTTTTTATCATGATCATGAATCTATCGAAGTTGATCTTTCGAAACCACCGATTTATGATGATCTGCCTAATGATGAAGTTAAGACACCTAAGATTGTCGAGGCACTTCAGCCCAAGCTAATGGTTATGTCAGGTCCTCGCTCTCTTGGGTTAGTCTCACTTCTGATCATGAAACTGTTCAATCACCCAAGGCTCCTCATCACTCATCTGTATGCATTGAAGATCCATCTCACACACAGATCACACTTCCTCCTCTCGAACTGCGCGATCCCATTGCTCATGCATTGGAGGAGTCTTACATTGCAAGCACTCGTGCACGACGCAAGTTATCTTTGTTTCTTTCGTTTGCTTGCCTGTCTCAGTCAAGAGTGTGCTTTTGCTTCAAAGTTTCACATAGTGTCACACAGCACCATGATAAGTCCACGGACTATTCGTCACGCACATGCACTCACTTATGTCTCGTGAGCACTTTGAAACACGAAGTGTGGCTGTCTTCACTATCATATCTTTCTTGTATGCTGGTCCGCACAACTAGGTTACTTGCAGACCAAGCTTTCACCCACATGGGTCTACCAATGCACCAATGGCTACATTAGAAGTATCACTTCACGTGATCAGGCCCATGTACTGTTAGTATAGGAGTAGGAGTAGTGTTTTCTTTCAGTTGTTTTCTTGCATGCTTGTTTTCTTACATGCTTTGCTTGCTTGTTTGTGTGCTTTCTTGTTTTCTTACTTGTTTTTCTTTCATTTTGACTTCTGCTCTTGATTTGCTTTGTTGTTTGTTTCATTTGTACATAAGTTAGTTTGCATGAAACCATGTGTGACTCATGAAACGAGCTGGGTAAAGTATAAGAGGGTTTGTACAGCTATCGCTACTTGGTTATCTGTCATCTTGCCTTTGTATGATGAACTTGTTACTCTTAGTCCATGATACATCGAAGGAAAATACATACTCTTCGAAGTGAACCTTGGTGTAAGCACAACGCTTACACACTAACTAGTGTCACCTTCTCTAGTCGATTGATTTTGGGTTAACCCTTGTCAGCTCAATCAAGTAGAGTAAGGTGAGGGGGGAAACCTTAACAAGCATGTCAGAGATATAATAAACTACTTATTTGCTGGAACAACCTCTCTTGCTCTCAATAAGTCAAGATCCCTCTTCCGCCTTTGAAATGAATAAGTGTTATGCACAGTGAAAAAAAAAAATGATAAAAAAAATGAAAAATGAATATGGTGAAAGAAGAGAAAGGCTTCCTCTACAGGGAGGTAATGCAAGTAACTCTGCCAGGTTACTAACCAGGCTCGTTGGCAGCAGAGCCATGCTTGTGTTCCTATGTGACTCCACCGGGGTACTGTCCAAGCCTACTGGCAGTGGAGCAATACCATAGATGAAACTTAGATTCTGACGACTATATTTATTGTGCACTTATGTACACCTCAACCCCAATCGAAAAAACTATGTTGCCTTTTGGATTGTGTGTCAATCGACCAAGAGTCTGGCAGATGATACATCTTACATCAAGCTAGTGTGAAGCCTAGATGAGCTAAGAATTGGACAATACTTCCAGAGGTTTTAGACTCATTTTCACGAAAAAGGTCCATTTAGAGAGCTGGAGTTCTACCAGTGTGTTGCCAAATGTTGTAATGGCTACAACCACCCTCCAAAATTTTGTCTTAGCCTATTTTGGAGCCTCCCTACCAACCTTCACAGCAGCTTTCCTTGCTTTGTCAAGTCCTCAAGCTTCGGTGTCTTTCTTACTCAAAGGCAGCCTGTCGATCACAGTTTTATCCTTTCCCTTAATAAGTTGCCCATCTGAACTTGGTCTAGCTGCAGGTTGAGCAACTTCCCAATGAAATTTGCACATTTTTGGAGGGCAACCATCCTTTCCCTCTAGTAATTGCGCAATTCCCTCTTATAGGCTAATGGGCTCCAGGATTGTGCAATCCTACCAGCCAACCCTCCCAGCAGGAATTGCACAATTTTTCCCATCAACAGGCAGTTCAGACCAGGATTCACGCAAATCTAGGCAGCAGCCAGTTGTTGGGCCCAAAAATTGTGCAATCCCCTTGGGCAGACATCCCAGCTTACAGTCAGGATTTAGCAAAGTAGACTTGCATGCACGGGCTACTTCTCCCAAGGCAGCATGCAAAGGCATACCTTATTTCAGAGATCTATGTTTAGCAGTTGGAGGTTACATGCAAGGAATAATTCAGAAACCTTCCTCTAAGTGTCGCTTCTCCTAGATTTGTGGTATGCACGTCACAACCTCAATGTTATCAAAACTCATCAACCGGACATTGCAGAGCTCATTCTTCACATCAACCTTGTAGCTCTGGCATCCCACATCACATCTAGGAGAAATCGGCACATTCAGCTCAACTGTTCTGAGGCAAGCTCACTTCCCATGCCTTATGCTGCATTTCTGTTGCTTTTTGTGTATTCTCTTGTGAGTGTTGTTTTCTTGATTTCTTTGAGCGCTTGTTGTCGTTTACACATATTCTAGTTTTTCCAAGCTCTGTTTCAATTTTTGTTGCTATCTCACTGTTGTCACATGCATGAAACTATTTTGCACGGACGTTCACCCAACTAGAGAACTGCCTCACCCACATGCATGTTGATCTATTTTCTCAATCTTCCATTCATGTTGTGCATGCACTGTTTATCACTTCTACTATCACTTAGTGTCGCCATGCATTTCATCGACTTACTTGATTTTCGGCGAGTCAGGCCAACCTTGGCCCGGTCTCTGCCTTCACCAAGGCTACATTGTGCAAACTAGAGAAGGAAGACTCACCTTCCTCTCCAAATTTATGTATTATGGCCCAGCACTGACCTCCTGGACTAAATTTCACATTTCTGGAGGTCAATGGTTGCTTGGCCCAAAAATTTGCGCAAATCTACCCCTGGACCAATAGTCCTTCCAAGTTGGGATTTCTCATTACGCAATCCCAGCAGCCAACTGCCCGACTGGACTGTGCATTGCGCAGTTCCAATAGTCAGTCAGTCTCTCAGTAGCCCGAACTATGCCTTCTGTAGTCTTGGCAGTTGGTTTCTCGACCTCCCAGTCGAAATTGCACAACCTTCATGATCATTCACTCAGGTATGTTACAAGTTAGTTCTCATGTTCATTTTGGTTTTTGACTGACAGATTTCTTGCTATGAGTGTTTCCATGTCTCTAGGTATCACAAGTTTTCATCTGCCTCTCATAAGTACAGGTACAATGGTTTCCAAGAGAGCAAAGACGAATACATCGTTCAAAGCACGTTTGGGGATGCAGTCGATCAAGTGTCCATGGGCTTACCTACTTACAAAGTTATCAAGTTGTCATGGAAAAGGAAATCAAGCAACAGCATCACAGCGAGTAGCATCATGAACATCAGCTGAAGGCAGCATATCAAATGCAACGCACGCAGCAAGTGAAGCGAACACGACAAATGCAAAAGGAAGGTTGTTGACAACATAGAGACGGAGCAAAGTTGTAGGATCAAGCTATCCACTGATAATGAAAGCAACCTTGGAGACTCAGGCTATGAAGTGATGGTGCGACATGAAGATCGCACGAAGGCAGAAGATGGAACAAAGAAGGAGTTGCATGTGTTGAAGAAGCAACTCAAGAAGAACATGAAGCTGCACAAATAGTCCAATGAGTTGCAGTAGGAAAAGGAACAGCAGTGGGTGCAACATACACTCACAAATGAAACTGAACCAGTATGCATTAAGGATCTATCCCAGCAGTTGACACAGAGCAAACATGGTGAGAAATGTTATCGATCACATGCAAGGGATCCAGTAGCATGCATGTCACTGAGCGCACACATGCGATCCATCCCATTCAACACACTCACCAAGGTGAAGACAAGAAGCAAGTCTAACTGGGGTTGAACATGTACTTCGGCAAGTTGATCCGCATGACCACCAACACACACTTGAAGATCAACATGGATACTATGCATTAGTGTCTTTCTAGTTCAACCATACCCAAGAAGACCATGTGCATGTTAGCAAACGATTTGGATGAAGGGGCCGAACCAATGCACCAGTTGCAACGGAGGCAAGAGTTCACTTCAGCAAGATGTCACCATGAGGTGCACGCACATCATCATGGATGACCAAGCTTGGCATCAGCTTACCACCTTCACCATCACAAGCATGTCAAAGAGTTGGTCTCATCACAGTGGACCGAGTGTCAGTGATGTCTTGCAAAGCTTGCTCAAGCCATGTTGTCTAACATGAGCACATGTGCATTGTAATGTTGAGTCATGTCAAGTGTAAGTCGAGTGTCAACAGTTGGATGTAACAGTCATAGAGTAGGTGAAGAGTCATGAGGGTAGTTGAACTTTCACAAAGGGGAATGTCAAGGGTCACCCCACCCTTTGTTATAAATAGTTCCTCATAACTCATTGTATAGGCTTTTGGTCAGCCAAGCTTCTACTAAGACTATCTTGAAGAAGGTTTGGACAGTATTGTAACGTGCCTTGGCTTATCCACTGCATGGAGCTAGTACATCTCTTTGGAGGAGCAGGCGGATGTGGCTGTAATGTTCCACTGATGGGGCTAGCAGGTTTACATGGTATATTGTATGATTTTGACTTACACTTCTTTATATAATAAAAGCCAACACATTTTCATGCATATGTTGTTATTGTAGTTGGACTGCTCTGGTTGCCTTAATGATATATGTTGTTTGACTTACGTACTTATATATGAACTGATTTGTATGAAATTATATGAATCTTATTGTTAATGTGTTGCATATGTTGTTAATGTTGTCACAGTCCATGTCGACTGCTCTTCTGGACACCAAATAGACCTTTCTCTGAACCTTGTTATATCAACCGTCACACTCATCTCAGACTGATCCGTGATTGTTATTCGTGTTATCTTACCTTGTATGTTGTGACTGTCACATCCGTGTCGACTACTCTGTCGAAAGTTGTGCATGTCATTTATGTTGTGTGTTCCTAGCTGAGTTGGGACTGATCCCTTTCAACCTGGACCTCACTTTCACCTTCCTCCCCCTTTGAATTGTTGGAACCTCTCATACTCATTCCTTGAATCACTGCATCAGTCACACCCTTGCTACTGACAGAGTTATCTTACTTTCCTCTGTGTGACATCATGATCAAGGCATTACCTTACGACCCACTGTTAGGACTCCTACACCAAACGGTATGAGGTCTAATTGGGACTTCTTAGCGGGGATATCCCCTTGACATGTTGGCGGGTCTAGCACCGTCAACACAACTCAACGCCCTAGCATAGCTAGACAACATGTAGAAGTGGTGATTGAAATAAGTGCAAAAGTAACATTGTCAACAAATCTAAGATGTTGACATGTGCAATCTTTAACCCCTCATTTTGGTTTTTGTTTAGTGCTTGGATAATATTATTTTTTATCACTATTGCAGTGCACCATTTCCTCATGTTAAAGGAATGCAATGACAGTTTTTTGTTTGGTTAGTAGGTATTTATATAATGTTGTCTATTGTTGTAAAAGTGGAGAACCCTAATTACTAAGTGCTAGAACTAGCTAGCCTTACATAAGGTTTTTAGGTTAATAAAGAGGGTCAAGAAAAGAATTCCAGGCAACACACTTGGGTTCTTATGCCAAAGGCTCATAAGGTCGCAAGATGCTTGGCTTGACTTGCCAATGATATTCGAGCATTTTTATCTTCAATAAGTTGTTTAATTGCATGTTTTGATGAATCGGGAAAGACTTCTCATAAAAGTTCTTTATAGAGTTATCATAATATGTTTCTTACTAGCATCCATTTTTTGTTAGGGTTTAAGTTATTGGTTTATTCAAAGGAGTGTGCCAAATTTACATCTTCCCTTGTCTTTGAATGTAAATGGCCTTTTGTAGTCAATATATTTAGGATGAGTTTATACCATAGTGAATTGTTGAGCTCTATCTCTTCATATTTTATTCAATGTGTGCATCATATTGGAGAGTATAGGGGAGATGTGTAGGTGTAATGTAAGAAAGTAAACATTTTTAAATATCATTCAATTTATAAGATTTAAAGTATTTGTAAAAATTTACATGTTGGATTAATTAAATAATAATAAGAGATTTACATGTTGGCTCCATAAATAATAATAAGAGGTTAAAAGTAATATAGAGAATATGGGAGATGTTGTAGTGTTCCTACAAAGTTAGGGAGATGTGTAGGTGTAATGTAAGAAAGTAAACATTTTATAAGAGGTAAAGGAGAAGGATCAAATATCTTGAGATGCAAACCTCTTAGAGTGAAAGGAGATTTGATCTTTTTTGGCACTTGGTAGATCTAGAGTTAAGATGGATGTAAGCCAGTTTAATTGCCCCTTTAAATAGGCTATACTCCACATGAATACCATGGGTCTACACCATGGTTTCTCCTAGTCAATATCATAAAGTTACTGTTATTTTACTGTTATTTTTTTATTAATTTTATTTCATGTTGACCACGCAAAAATGTTTTTCATGTAGGGTTATTTTTATTTTATTTTATTTCACTGGTTTAAAAAAATATATATAGAGAGAAAAATAAAATAAAATAAAATAAAAAATATTATATTATTTTTTAAATAAAATGATTCATTTAAAGATATTATATCAAAAATGTAGATGGTAATTGGTTCTTTACTTTAATTTTTTTAAATTTTAATTTTGAAAATTTTAATTGAAATTTTTGAGAATGTAAACTTATTCATACTTATTTTCAAAGATAATTCTTCCCATAAAATTAACATTTTCAAATTCTTGGTCAAAAGTGTTTAACTACTAAATGTGTTTTATTTTATGTTGACCACGTAAAAATGTTTTTCATGTAGGTTATTTTTATTTTTAATTTATTTTCACTGAATTTGAAAAAGAATAATCTTAATAGAAGAAATAAAAATATTGTATTAAAGAATATTATATTATTCTTTTAATCAAACCATCTCATTTAAAAATATTATACTTAAAATCATGAGTCCAAAAATTGTGGATGGTAAATTGACTTTAATCTTGTTTTAAGTTATAATTTTATTTTATTTTTATTTGAGAATGCAAACTTCAAATTCTTAGGAT
>APFE031367186.1:61847-127244 GCA_000404065.3 Pinus taeda
TTATTTTTTTATTATATCAAGAGATATTGTTTTGTCCATTACTGGTTTTTGAGCTCAAGGTTTATAAGAACCCATGGTATATCCCATGGTATTCATGTGGAATATAATCTTTTTAAAGGGGAGAATTATACCATCCTAAATCTATCTTCTCATTCTCCCTATTTCTCTCTCCCTCAGTTTTGATTCACATTTCGCATTAGCCTTAACTGTGGATCTCTCAATCTTAGAGAGGGATGGATCTTGGCTCCGTGTATATCTAAAGAGAGGTATGCTATGAATTCTTAAAGTAGTATACTTGGATTTGCAAAATGTAAGATTTTTTTTACATAGGGATATCCTTTACTTTTGATTATGGTTTTGATCAGGTGCAACGTCTATGACCCTTGCCTATTAAGTGCCCATATTTTGGTTTTGATCAGTTTTGATTATTGTTTTGATTAGGGGAAGCATCTATGACCCTTTCCTATTAAGTGTCTATATCATAGTTTTGATCAAGTGAAGCGTCTATGACCCTTGTCTTTTAAGTCCCTATATTCTAGCTAACATTTGGGAGGTTTTTTTATCCCATCCAGGGATGTTGTCTTGTTTTGTGAAGTTACCAGTGATTTTTGAGCTCTAGGTTTATGAGAACCCATGATATTCCCCATGATATTCATGTGGAATATAGTCTTCTTAAAGGGGAATTAAACTAACCTAGATCCATCTTCTCCCTCTTCCTCTTCTTATGCGTCGAAACCATCGGTTTTGATTTTCATTTCCCACTTGCTAGGTTATGATTCTCATAAACTAGCCTAGATCCATCTTCTCTCTCTTCCTCTTCGTATGCGTCTAAACCATCGGTTTGATTCTCATTCTCATTTCCCACTCACTAGGTTTTGATTCTCATAAACTAGCCTAGATCCATCTTCTCTCTCTTCCTCTTCGTATGCGTCTAAACCATTGGTTTGATTCTCATTTCCCACTCGCCAAGTTTTGATTCTCATTTCCCATTCACCTTAACTAAGGATATACCAAAATCAGAGAGGGATGGATCTAGGTTGGTGTGTATCAAAAGAGAGGTATATTGTCAATTCTTAAAGTAGTATACTCGATTTGCAAAATGTAAGGTTTTTTCACATAGGCATATAGTTTATTGGATTTGCAAAATGTAAGGTTTTTTTACATAGGCATATAGTTTATTGGATTTGCAAAATGTAAGGTTTTTTTTACATAGACATATAGCTTATTGGATTTGCAAAATGTAAGGTTTTTTATATATAGATATGGTTTACTTTTGATTATGGTTTTGATCATGTGAAGCATCTATGACCCTTGCCTATTAAGTGCCCATATTCTACATATCACTTGGGAGGTTTGCATAGGTTGGTCATGATTGTGAAACCCTATTTCAAAACAAAAACATCTATCCACTTAATTAATCCTTTTTTTCATTTTAGATTAAAATAAAAATAAATAATATGAAAAATATCAATTATAGGCTATAAACACTAATAGTGGTGAGGAGATTTCAAATTTTCTCATATCATGAGAAAAATGTTTTTTTGTTGCTTTATATTTTATAGTTTGTTTACCGTAAAATATGATATATTTCAATATTCAGATTAAATACATCACAGCAATTATATATTAACATCCCTTATATATAAGGGTGAACATTAACTAATTTATAATGTAAGTTGCTAACTTGTTAGTTTCTGCGTACTTAACAATTTAGTTTCAAACAGCAACGAAATCTGCAGTGAAGTGAAATGAAGAATCTGCCACCAATAATCTGTGGGCTACTTGAAATTTGGATTTCGGGCAGAAGGGGCAGCTGCAAATTTGGATTTCTTGCAGAAGGGGCAGCTGCAGCTTCAGCAAGTAAACAGTAATATCTACAGTTTCGCAGTTTTGGAGACTCAACAGTAGGCTTATAACAAGGTAGTTAAATTATATCATTTCAAGGATTTAATCATTTTCTATCTTAATGGTTATTTTTTTAAATTCATTTAAATTATAATTAATTAATTTGATATAAAAAAGTTATTGATGAGACAATATTATATAAAGAGAAAGTGATGTTAATTTATACAAGTTGTGGAAATTTGTGAGTGATGAGTTAATTTCTTCACTTTTCAATTCTGAATTGAGAATATATTTTAATTTGTATATAGTTTTATTTTTATAATCATATTCCAACATGATATTTCCCAAAAGGTGCCATGTTACAAAACTATAAATATATTATATATATATATTATCTATTGTATTTTATATATAAAAATAAATTTCAATTTCCAAAAACTAAGGGAAAGGGGATTTTTTTTTTTGGGGGGGTTATTTCTTTTCTAAGGGGGGAGTTTATATATATATATGAAATTAACCATCATGCAATATAATATTACGTTGACTCTGTTAAATTAAAATATAAATTATTATTTTAATAGGATAACTATAATTATTATTTTATATGTATCGTTAGAGGTATCCTAATGTGTTGATAGATTCTAGCTAGTTCATTGTTTATCCTGTTAAGGAAACCATCATAATAATACCCAAGGTGACCATGTATCTGCGTCAAAGCATCTTGCATTTGTCTCCTAGCTTTTTGGTTGTCCATTAGCACTTTGCCTAGAATGAACGTTAGTTGCCAATAAATGGTCTGCATATATTAACTAATTTTGCTATAAGTTTGACCTGTGTCATGGATCCAAGCTTACCAATTTACTTTGACAGAGGAAATTCTCGCTTCTAAGACCAAGCACGTGGATCTACAATGAGATACTGCAAGCACATGCCTTCCGAGATATAAGAAGAATTGTTCCTAAGTGGAAAGGCTTGCAGCCACTTAATGAGCTACCCTTTGTGATGCAGCTATCTGAGTAGATTGGAAAGGTTGGATACAGTCAGTCAATAGTCAATATTGTAGACCATTAACCTATATTAGAGATTAACATTAATTTTGGGCAGAATACTAATGAAATACAATATACAATGAGATACTGCAAGCACATGCCTTCCCAGATATAAGAAGAATTGTTCCTGAGTGGAAAGGCTACAATGAGATACTGCAAGCACATGCCTTCCTAGATATAAGAAGAATCGTTCCTGAGTGGAAAGGCTTGCAGCCACTGAATGAGCTACCCTTTGTAATGCAGCTATCTGAGTAGATTGGGAAGCTTGGATACAGTCAAACCCCGAGCAGAACCAGTCAATAGTCAATATTGTAGACCATTAATCTATATTGGAGATTAACATTAATTTTGGGCAGAGTACTAATGAAGCCAGGAAGCCAGGAGAGAAAGACAGAAGACTTTGGAAAATATGCATGATGCATGGCTACCTTAGGTACAATATGAAGCCAGGAAGCCAGGAGAGAAAGACATAAGACTTTGGAAAATATGCATAGGTAGAATACGAAGCCAGGAAGCCAGGAGAGAAAGACATAAGACTTTGGAAAATATGCATAGGTACAATATGAAGCCAGGAAGCCATGAGAGAAAGACATAAGACTTTGGAAAATATGCATGGCTACCTTAGTTACAATGATCATCCTCTTGACGTGATGAAACATTGACTAGCCAGAAGTGAATAACACCTTAGGATAGACCCCCAATTGATTAGTGGGTGATAGAATGAGTGGTAAGTTAAGCCCAATTAACCAGTGGGTGATAGAATGAGTTGTAAGTTTTCTTAATTAACTTAGAGGAAGAAATGAAGTTTTAGTAAAAAATATTAAAATGAAACATTTGTAATAAAAAATTTGGCTAATAAAATGGGTGGTAATTTTTTTTAACTTTTCTCTCCAATCACAATAGTGGCGGAGCATCGCTAGCACAATCTCTTATCAAATTAATAATTATGACTTAGAACTTGAATAATTCAAATTTTAATTAAAAAATATTAACCCTTGTAATAATGAATTTGACGAATAAAATGTGTGGCAAGTATTTTTAACTTTTCCCTCCAATCACAACAATGTCAGCAGTTTCAACATGAGCATCTCTAGCAAATCTTTTTATCAAAATTATCAAATTTGTAAATTGTTTTGGTGGAGTGGGTTGGATGGGTAGCACTTACATTTAGATTACATTAATGATTGCAAAGTAAAAAAAATATTACAATGAAACTTTTGTAATAATAAATTTGGCTAATAGAATGAATGGTAAGTCTTTTTAACCTTACATTTCCTTTCCATCACAACGTCTCAATGTGAGCATCCCTAACAGAAATTTTTATCAAAATTATTGAATTTGTATAGCTTTGGTGTAGTGATATAAATGGGAAAACAATTTACATTTAAATTTTCATTAATGATTATGAGAGAAAAACCTATTTATTGAGAGAGAAAACTTGAGGAAATGATAAGTTTTCACCTCGAAATATTTGATCCCTCTCCATACTTGATAGATACAGAGCTAAAATGGATATACACTTATAGTTTATATATTGATGATACAATTGTATAAATGAAATATCAATAAAGTTTAATATCATTAATTCGAAATCACACACAAAATAATTTGTAAATTGAACTTCTATTACATTGAGAAACTATGCTTACTTCTCAACATATTCCAATCTCGCCTCTCAGCTAAGTGCCTTGACCATAGCTAAAACTAGACATTCTGTAACGTCATCATCGACATACAAAACATAGTGTAATGAAACTAAAACATAGTGTTGGCCTATCCAAGTACAAAAAAAAAATAGTTGAAGGAAAGATACAAAAACCATGTGCCTTCATTCAATCAAGGAAGGAGATCATAGTTTGATTTTGATCCTCCCATTGGGATTGGATGTGTCTGGTTAGTTAGGGGTTGAGGTATCCTAAGGTGTTGTTTGATTTTGGCTATATGGTCTAAGGTATGTTGCATTTCTCTTCTAATTCCTTTGGTATGTTAGTTTCAAAAAGAGGTCAATGGTCGGTCTGCATATATTGTTTGGTTTTGTTATGAGTTTGACATGTGTCGGGATCTAAGCTTCCCAATTTACTAATCTAAAAAATAGTAAAATGAAACATTTTTAATAACAATTTTGGGTAATAGAAAGAATGGTAAGTTTTTTTAACTAGACGAATAATTGAATTTTTAATTAAAAAATATTAAAGTGAAACAATTGTAATAATAAATTTGGCTAATAAAATGGGTGGTAAGTTTTCTTAACTTTTCTCTCCGATCACAATAGTGTTGACCCAATTTCAACATAAGCATCCCTAGCACGAATTTTTATCAAAATTATTGAATTTTTATGGCTTTGGTGCAATTACATTTAAATTTTTATTAATGATTATGATGTAGAAATTGAATAATTCAAATTTTAATTAAAAAATATTAAAATGACACATTTGTAATAATGAATTTGACGAATAAAATGTGTGTTAAGTATTTTAAACTTTTCATCCCTAACACATTTTTTATGGGAATTATCAAATTTGTATGGACTTTGGTGCAGTGGTTTGGATGGGCAAACAATTTACAATTTAAATTCCTGCAAACTTGAAATTTTGAATCATTCAAATTTTATTAAAATATATATATTAAAATGAAAAAAAAAATATAATAAATTTTGGCTAATAGAATAGTGGTAAGTCCTTTTAACTTTTCCTTTCAAACACACAACAATTTTACATTCAATTTCATTAATGACTGCAACATAGAATTTGAATCATTCAATTTATTAAATATATATTAAAACAAAAACATTTTAATAATAAATTTGGCTAATAGAATGAAGTGGTGAGCCTTTTTTTAACTTTTTCCGCTTTCAAAAAGTCAAATGTGAGCATCCCTGCATACTTTTTTATCAAAATTATTGAATTTGTATGGTTTTAGTACAGTGATATAGATGTGAAAATAAATTACATTTAAATTTTCATTAATGATTATGTCATAGAATTTGAATAATTCAAATTTTACTTAAAAATATTGAAACTAGTCAAGATCTATCTTAACTCTGGATCTATTAAGGGTATAGAGAGATCAAATCTCTCGAGGTGCAAAGCTCTTTTTTGAAAAACTTGAAGAAATATTTACACCTTTAGAGTTTTGAACTCTCTCAACGCTTGAGATTTAGAGTTAAAATGGTGCTTAACTATAATTTTATATATTGGAATGATATCATTTATGAAATAAAATTCAATAATTTATATCTTATTCTAAATACATATAATTAAAAATTGTGAATTAAACTCATATTACATCAAGAAACTATGGTTACATATGAAAATTACATAGTCCAATTTGGTCTCTCACCTGGGAGATGAGACCTAACCAAAAACAGATTTTGTGTAACGCCATAGTCGACATACAAAACAGTGTAATGAACGTAAAACCTGCCTATACTATAGTGTTGCCATATCCAAGTACAAACAAAAATAGTTGCAGGAAAGAGATAAAACCATGTGTCTTCATCTGATTGAGGAAGGGGATCAGAGTCTGATCCTGCTACTCAGATTACACTTTCCTGTTCAGCTGGGAGTCGTGGTGTCATCGGAGGTATATTAAGATGTTGTTATATTCTAGCTATTCCATTGTCTATTATGTTAAGGCAACAACCATAGTACCTGATGTGGCCATGCATTTGGTTCAAGGTATCTTGCATTTCTCTCTTAGTTTCTTGGCTTTCCATTAGTGCTCTATACAGAATGAATGTTAGTTGCAGATAAAGGTCAATGGCCTACATATATAGACTGGTCCTACTCTAAGTTTGACCTGTATCAGGGATCTAGGATTCTCAATCTACTCAGGGATCTAGGATTCTCAATCTACTCTAATAGAGGGAACTCTCGCTTCTAGGATCAAGCAGGTGGATCTACAATAAGATAGTGCAACCACATGCCTTCCGAGATAAGAAGAATTGTTCCAATTGGAGAGGCTTGCAGCCACTTAATGAGCTACCCTCTCTGATGAAGCTATCAGAGTATATTCGGAAGCTTGGATACTTGAGACTGAGCCAAACCCGAAGCAGAAGTAGTCAATATTGTAGACCATTAACCTATATTGGAAACTAACATTTATTTTAGGCGGAGTACTAATGAGTAGCCAGGAAGTAAGGAGAGAGAGGTAGTAAACCTTGGACAATATGAATGGCAACTTTAGGTACAATGATCATTGTCTTTACATGATAAACCATTGACTAGCCAGAAGCGAGCAACACCAATGGGTGATAGAATGAGTGGTAAGTTTTCTTAATTACCCTAGAGGAATAATTGAAGTTTTAGTAAAAAAGTGGTAAGTTTTTTTAACTACTTTAGAGGAATAATTGAAGTTTTAGTAAAAAAATATTTAAATGAAACATTTGTAATAATAAATTTGGCTAGTAAATGGGTGGTAAGTGTTTTAAACTTTTCTCTCCAAACGAGCATCCCTAGCACAATTTTAATGATTATGATGTAGAATTTGAATAATTCAAACTTTAATTAAAAAACATTAACACTTGTGATAATGAGTTTGACGAATAAAATGTGTGGTAAGTATTTTTAACTTTACCCTCCAATCACAACAGTGTCATCCAGTTTCAATGTGAGCATGCCTAGCACAAATTTTTATCAAAATTATCAAATTTGTGTGGCTTTGGTGTAGTGGTTTGGACGGGCAAACAAATTACATTTAAATTCCATTAATGATTGCAACGTAGAATTTCCATCATTTAAATTTTAATAATAATAAAATATTTAAATGAAACATCTATAATAATAAATTTGGCTACTAGAATGGTGGTAGTCTTTTAAAACTTTCTTTCCAATACACAACAAGTCGGTCTAGTGTCAATGTGAGCATCCCTAGGACAATTTTTTATCAAAATTATTGAATTTGTATGGTTTTGGTGTAGTGATTTAGATGGGAAAACAATTTACATTATAATTTTCATTAACGATTGGGATATAAAATTTGAATAATTAAAAATTTGATTAAAAAAATCCATCTTAACTTTGGACCTCTCAAGTGTCGAGAGGGATCAAAACTCTGGAGGTGAAAACCTCTTTTTTGAGAGAAATTTGAGGAAAATTTTGCACCTTAGAATTTTGATCTACGTTGTCAGTTTTATATATTGATGATAAAATTTTATGAAAGAGATATCAATAAAGTTTAATATCATTAATTCTAAATCACACATAATTTTTTTGTAAATTGAACCTCTATTACCTCAAGAAACTATAATTACATCTGAAAATTACATAGTCCAATCTGGTCTCTTAGCTAGGAAACTAGACCATAGCCAAAACTAGATTTTGTGTAATGTCAAAACGCACATATACTATAGTGTTGGCCTATCCCAGTACAAAAAAATGGTTTCAAGAAAGAGATAAAAACCATCTATCTTGATCTAATCAAGGAAGGCGATAAAATTCTGATAATGCTATTGGGGATTAGACTTGCCTGGTCAGTTCGGGGTATTCTCTAAGTTTGATAAGGTTCCCAATCTACTATGATAGAGGAAACTCTCGCTTCTAGGATCAAGCAGGTGGATCTACAATGAGATAGTGCGAGCACATGCCTTCTGAGATATAAAAAGAAATCTTCCAATTAGAGAGGCTTACAGCCACTTAATGAGCTACCCTCTCTGCTGGAGCTATCAGAGTTTATTGGAAAGCTTGGATACTTGAGATGGGTCAAAAGCGAAGCAGAAATAGCCAATATTGTATACCATTAACCTATATTGGAAACTAACATTTATTTTAGGCAGAGTACTAATGAGTAGCCAACTAGCCAGGAGAGAAATGCAGTAAACCTTGGACAATATGCATGGCAACCTCAGGAACAATGATCATTTTCTTGACATGATAAACCATTGACTAACCAGAAGTGAACAACACCTTAGGATACCTCCAAAGACACCATGATCCCCAATTCACCATTGGGTGATAGAATGAGTGGTAAGTTTTCTTAACTACCCTAGAGGAATAAGTGAAGTTTTAGTAAAAAAGTATTAAAATGAAACATTTGTGATAATAAATTTGGCTAATAAAATGGGTGGTAAGGTTTTTAAACTTTTCTCTCCAAACACAGCAGTGTTGGAGCATCCCTAGCACAATTTTAATGATTATGAAGTAGGATTTGAATAATTCAAACTTTAATTAAAAAATATTAACACTTGTGATCATGAATTTGACGAATAAAATGTGTGGTAAGTATTTTTAACTTCACCCACCAATCACAACAGTGTCAACCAGTTTCAACATGAGCATGCCTAGCACAATTTTTTATCAAAATTATGAAATTTCTATGGATTTGGTGTAGTGGTTTGGATGGGCAAACAATTTACATTTAAATTCCATTAATGATTGCAACGTAGAATTTCCATCATTCAAATTTTGATAAAAAAATATTAAAATGAAACATTTATAATAATAAATGTGGCTACTAGAATGAGTGGTAAGTCTTTTAACTTTTCCTTTCCAATCACAACAACGGCGGTCTAGTGTCAATGTGAGCATCCCTAGGACTATTTTTTATCAAAATTATTGAATTTGTATGGTTTTGGTGTAGTGATTTAGATGGGAAAACAATTTACATTATAATTTTCATTAATGATTGGGATATAGAATTTGAATAATTGAAAATTTGACTAAAAAAATCCATCTTAA
This sequence comes from Pinus taeda, assembly GCA_000404065.3. Lineage (NCBI taxonomy): Eukaryota > Viridiplantae > Streptophyta > Pinopsida > Pinales > Pinaceae > Pinus > Pinus taeda. The sequence continues at coordinate 71,416 of APFE031367186.1, forward strand.
CTTTGGAACTCTCAAGTGTCGAGAGGGATCAAATCTCTCAAGGTGCAAACCTCTTTTTTGAGAGAAATTTGAGGAAACTTTTGCACCTTAGAGTTTTGATCCCTCTCAGAGCTTCCTAAATCTAGTGTTAAGATGGATCTGTGTTGGCAGTTTTATATATTGATGATAAAATTTTATGAAAGAGATATCAATAAAGCTTAATATCATTAATTCTAAATTACACAATTTTTTTTTTTAATTGAACCTCTATTACCTCAAGAAACTATGGTTACATATGAAAACTACATAGTCCAATCAGGTCTCTCAGCTAGGAAACTGGACCATAGCCAAACTAGATTCTGTGTAATGTCAAAATGTGCATATACTATAGTGTTGGCCTATCCAAGTACAAATAAAAATTGTTTCATGAAAGAGATAAAAAACATGTGTCTTCATCTGATCAAGGAAGGCGTTAAAAGTCTGATAATGCTACTAGGATTGGACTTGCCTGGTTAGTTGGGGGTTGTGGTTTTGCCATAGGTATCCTAAGGTGTTGTTTGATTCTCGCTAGTCCATTTTCCATCATGTTAAGACAATGATCATAGTACCTAAGGTGGCCACGCATATGGTTCAAGGTCTATTTCATTTCTCTCCTAACTTCTTGGTTGTGCATTAGCGCTCGTCCCAAAATGAATGTTTATTTCCAATAGAGGTCAATGATCTGCATATATTGACTAGTTTTTCTCTGAGTTTGACCTGAGTCAAGGATCCAAGCTTCCCATTCTACTCTGATAGAGGAAACTCTCGCTTTTGGTCCAAACAAGAGTTCAGGCTGGTCATCATTTAAATTCAATGTATCTGTGTTCTCTCCTACATTGAGTGCCTTTAGAACTTGAGACCTATATATATTCTTGTTCACCAATTCAGTAAGGGTGATAGAGATCTTGAGTTTTGCAATTTCATTCTCAATACTGAATGGTGCAATGAAATATTGCTAGCACATGCCTTCGTAGATATAAGAAGAATTGATCCAATATGAGAGGGTTGCAACCACTTAATGAGCTACCCTCTCTAATGTGGTTGTGAGAATAGATTGGGAAGCTTGGATACTTGAGATGGTTCAAACCCATGGCAGAACCAGTCAATATTGTAGACCATTAACATTTATTGGAAACTACATTCATTTTGGGCAAATTACTAAGGAATACCCAGGAATCGAGGAGAGAAATGAAGTAGAGACTGGACAATATGCGTGGCCACCTCTGGTACAATGATCATCGTCTTGACATGATGAACCATTGACTAGCGAGAATCAAACAACACCTTAAGATACCTCTGAAGATACCATGACCCCCAGCTAACCAATGGGTAATAGAATGAGTGGTAAGTTTTCCTAACTACCCCAAAGGAATAACTGAAGTTTTAATAAAAAAATATTAAAATGAAACATTTGTAATAATAAATTTGGATAGTAAAATGGGTGGTACGTTTTTTTAACTTTTCTCTATAATCACAACAATGTTGGCCCAGTTTCAACATGAGCATCCCTAGCACATTTTTTTATCAAAATTATTGAATTGTATGGATTTGGTGTAGTTACATTTAAATTTTCAATAATGATTATGATGTAGAATATGAACAATTCAAATTTTAACTAAAAATTATTAAAATGACACATATATAATAATGAATTTGACGAATGAAATGTGTGGTAAGTATTTTTAAGTTTCCCCTTCAATCACAACAGTGTTAGCTAGTTTCAACATGAGCATCCCTAGCAAAAAAAGTTATTAAAATTATCAAATTTGTATAGATTTGGTGCAGTGATTTGAATGGGAAAATAATTTTCATTTAATTTTCATTAATTATTAAACGTAGAATTTTAATAAAAAAAATGAAAATGAAACATTAGTAATAATAAATTTGACTAATAGAATGAGTGGTAAGTCTTTTAAATTTTCCTTTCTAACACAACAACATTGTTCTATTGCCATGTTGACGATGATGAACCCGCCAACATGTGATGGGGTATCCTCAGTAAGAAGTACCAACTAGACCTCAGACCGTTTGGAGTAGGAGTCCCAGAAGTGGGTAGTAAAGTAGTGCCTTGACCGCGGTAGCACGCAGAGGTAAGTATGATAAATTTTTCGGAAGAAAGTGTGTGACCTTGCAACGAGTAAAGTGAGATGCATGGGGGTTCTAACACACATAGGGGAAAAGGAAGTGTGTCCCTTAGAATCCTGTAATAGTACGCAGCCTGAAAGGAACATAAGAGTGAAATGACATCACAGGCTAGAAGCGAAATAGTCCACAATCCAAAGTGATAGGTTAATACAACAACACGTCTTCAACATGATTCATACAATTGCATACGAAATAGTTCATACAAAAATGCCTAAGTTAAATAACGTACATTGCTAAAGTAACCAGAATAGTCAAACTACAATAACAACATATGCATGAAAACGTGTTGGCTCAGTTATATTATTAAGTGAAAGTTCCATCCATACATACACCATTGACAGCCACTAGCCCCAATAATGGAAAATTATAGTCAACCGCTCCTCCAAAGAGACTTACCACTCATTCTATTAGCCAAATTTATTATTACATTTAATTTTCATTAATTATTACAACGTAGAATTTGAATCATTCAAATTTTAATAAAAAAGTATCAAAATGAAATATTTGTACTAATAAATTTGGCTAATAGAATGAGTGGTAAGTCTTTTAAATTTTCCTCTCTAACACAACGACATCGTTCTATTGTAATTTTGATGGTGATGAACCCACCAACATGTCAAGGGGTCTCCCTGGTAAGAAGTACCAACTAGACCTCAAACCATTTGGAGTAGGATTCCCATCAGTAGGTAGTAAAGTAGTGCCTTGTCCACTATAGCGTGCAGAGGTAAGTATGATAAATTTGTCAGAAGAAAGTGTGTGGCCTTGTAGTGAGTCAAGTGAGATGCATGGGGGTTCTAATACACATAGGGGAAAAGGAAGTGTGTCCCTTAGAATCATGTAATAGTACGCAGCCTAAAAGGAACACAAGGGTGAAATGACATCACATGTTGGAAGCGAAATAGTCCAGAATCCAAAGTGACAGGTTAATACAACATGTCTTCAACACGATTCATACAATTGCATACAAAATAGGTCATACACAAATGCCTAAGTTAAATAGCATACATTGCTAAAGTAACCAGAATAGTCGAACTACAATAACAACATATGCATGAAAACGTGTTGGCTCAGTTATGTTATTAAGTGAAAGTTACATCCATAAATACACCATTGATAGCCACTAGCCCCAATAATGGAAAATTACAGTCAAAATAGCCTGCTCCTCCAAAGATATGTACTCGCTCTATGTTGTGGAGAAGCCAAGGCTCGTCACAATACTCTACAAGCCTTCTCTAAGCAATGCCTAGCCAAAAGCTTGGATCCCAAAATCTTGTACTATGAGTTATGAGGTTCTATATAGAGCAAAGGGTGAGACGACCGTCGATGTTCCCCTTTGACTCTTGGACTACCCTCATGACTCTTCACATTACATAGTGACTATTCACATTCCACTAGTGACACTTGAAATTTCACTTACAACATATTTACAATAATACAATTTTCCACATGTATCCATGTGAGACAAAATAAGCTAGATATAATGTAACAAGACAAAACACTATGACTCTGAGGTTTTGGGAAATACCAACTCAAGAACATCCACTTGATGCTTCTCAGTCATGTACTGATTCCATGCTTGGTACTGTGTTGTGATGTACCAAAACTGCTTGATGGTGTCTTGCTGAAAGCGGACTCTTGCCTCCATGGCATCCGGGCATGTGGTCTTGGAACCTGTATCTATCTCGTCCTGAAGCAAGCGCAGCAATGTGTTGAGTGTGGCTAGACCACCAATGTACTTTTGCGTGTTGTCTATGCTCAGTTGAATGTCATCATCGACGGCGTCGCACATCAATTGTTCCATGTACCTGTCGACCTCCAGCTGGACTTGGTTCTTGTGCTTAACTTTGGTGAGGGAACCTGCATTTGTTCACTCTCTCCCTCAGTTGCTGGCTATTCTAGGTCATCAACCAGTATTAGCGTTGTTTTCTCAGTCATTCCACCTTTCCTTTGTTCTTCTTCCTATTTCTGCTTCTCAACTCCTATTCTTCCTTCAACTCTTATTTGGCTTGTTGCGATCTTAGTTCTGCTACCTACAAGCTTTGCTTTTCTCTCTTCCTATGCTCTATTGTCTGTGTTTTGTGCTTCCTTTTGCTTCTACTATCAAAGTTGTCTGAATGAATATTGAATCCATTTTCGCTCTACAACTTTATTCTCCCTTTGTTATGTTAGCAACTTCATCTTTCCTTGATCTTGTATTGGATTGTTTCCTTTTGCCACTGTTGTTGGTTTTGCTGCCATGTTAGTGTTGACTCATTTTCTGTAAATAGTTGGGCATCTACATATATTGGCAAGTAAACTGGCACTTTCTCAACTGATTCCCCAGTACTTCTTTCAGTGGTCAGTCTTGAAACAATTCTCTTTGGTTTCATAGTACAATGATTGCTGGAGAGAAGTGCTTCACGAGTGTGGTACCTATGGGACAGAACAAACACTCATGGAAAGCAAACATTAGCTCTTACAGATCTAATTTTACAGCATGATCAAGCAGCAACCAGGGCATTTGATGAGAGGAAATGTGCAGTTTTGACTGACTGTGGGAGCTATGCACTGTGCAGTCCCAGCAATAAGTGTGGAAGCTTGATGATTGGAACTATGCAATGTGCAGTTTGGTCCAGGAGAGGGCCTCGGAGAAATTGCACATTGTGTAGTCCCAGTGACCAAGTTGGGTGGCTGGCTCTTGGAACTGCATAGTCTGCAGTTGGAGCTAGCTCACGATAAGCTCTATGCAATTCCAGAAGCCAAGGTAGATCCCTTGAGCTCCCAGATCATGCAGTTCATGCAAGCGAATGTGAGATCCCAGCAAAGGGGATCCCATACATGTTCATAGGGAGTGTATTGACAAGAAGATCTTAAGGATGGTGTGATATGACTAAGTGTATATGTATGCTTGTGAAACAAGAGCAGCAATCGATTAAATTGAAGGGAGTAGCCACAACGGCAACCATTTGAGAAAAAACGGGAAAACTCAGGCGACACTTGAGAAAGGAAATATATAACTTGAAAAACACTTCTACATTTTAAAACACCAACGTTCATTCAACAAAACGAGTGGAACAACACTCTCGCAAGCTAAACAAACAAAAGCGACAGAAAAAGCAGCAAAAGGAAATAAAAGAAAAACTCACCCCAAAAAGTGATGACAATGCTTTGAAGGCCCCTTGATATCCTAAGGAAGTTAGAGCTTGATGATCGAATGAATAAGTGAGCTATAGAGGTGTCTGTTACGTAGAGTTGAGAAAAATGGAGTTCATGAAGCATATGCTCAAGATCAAGGACAACAACGATACTTGGTAGAAACTTCTAAAGATGGCAATGTGTCACCTTCTAAAAACTAATAATAGATCCCTACCTCCTAGGTATGCTTTTCCTCTTAGCTTCTTTCTTTTAGGGAATACTACCATGCACTTCCTGGAAATATTCGGTAGTTTTTGGAAGGACCAAGAAACTCTCTGGTTCATGCATTGAGTAGTTTCTAAGCATAGTAGGTTATACGCAATTTTCGGGCTGAGTGGCTCTAGGCTGCCTCTCAGGCTTTACGCAATTTCCCAGCTGAAGGCAAACTGTTGGCTAGCTCTACGCAATTCTGGTGCTGAAGGCTCACTTGTTGGCTTGGAATGTTGTGTGCAGTTTCTCAGCTGAAGACAAGCTGACAGTTTCTCAATTCTAGAGCTGAAGCTCACTGCTAGGTTGCGGTGCGCAATTCTTGAGAGCAAGGCTCACTACTGGGCTACACTACGCAATTCCTAAGAGCAAGGCTGGCTGCCCTCTAGGACCACGTAGTTTTCCAAGGCAGTGCAAGAACTGGATGCAACCAATTCATGGGGTTAGCTTGTGGTTAGACGACAAAGCAAGTAAGCGAACACAAGCTATAAAGCGAAAGATAAACTCAAATGAAAGCACAAGTACCTGGGTAGTGCACGACAAGTTGCTGAGATTTAAGGAGGGAGGCTCCAAAATGAAAAGAAGGAAAAATTTTGGAGGGTGGTTGTAGCCGCTACAACATGTCAATATGAGCATCCCTAGCACAAATCTTTATCAAAATTATTGAATTTGTATAGTTTTGGTGCAATGATTTAGATAAGAAAACAATTTACAATTAAATTTTTATTAATGATTTTGACATAACATTTGAGTAATTGAAATCTCAAATAAAAGATATTAAAACTGGCGTAGATGCATCTTAACTTTGGATCTATCAAGCATCAAGAGGGATTAAATCTCTCGAGGTGCAAACCTGTTTTTAGAGAGAAACTTGATTAAACATTTGCACCTTGAGAGTTTTGATCCCTCTTAGCGCTTCCTAGACATGGAGTTAAGATGGATCTACCCTAGTAATTTTATATATTAATAATACAATTTTATGAAATAGATATCAATAAATTTTAATATCATTAATTCTAAATCACACATATTTTATTTTTTAAATTGAACTTCTATTACCTCAAGAAACTATGGTTACATTTGAAAATTACATAGTCCAATCTGGTCTCTGAGCTAGGAGACTAGACCATAGCCAAAACTAGATTTAGCTTAATGTCATAATCGACATACAAAAAATAGTGTAATGGAACTAAAAAATGCATATACTATAGTGTTGACCTATCCAAGTACAAATAAAAATAGTTGCAGTAACGAGATAAAAACCATGTGTCTTCATTTGATCAAGGAAGGGGATCAGATTTTGATACTGCTACTGGGACTGGACTTGCCTGGTTAGTTGGGGGTTGTGGTGTCATCGTAGGCTTCCTAAGGTGTTGTTTGATTATAGCTATTCCATTTTCCATTATGATAAGACATCGATCATAGTACCTAAGGTGGCCATGCATATGGTCCAAGGTCTTTGCATTTCTCTCCTAGCTTCTTGGTTTTCCATTAGAGCTCTGCCTAGAATTAATGTTAGTTGCCAATAGAGGTCAATGGTTTACGTATATTGATTGGTTCTACTCTCAGTTTGACCAATGTTAGGAATCCAAGCTTCCCAATCTACTCTTATAGAGGAAACTCTCTCTTCTAAGACCAAGCATGTGGATCTACAATGAGATAGTGTGAGCACATGCCTTAGTAGATATAAGAAAAAGTGATCCAATTGGAGAGGGTTGCAGCCACTTAATAAGATACCCTCTTTGATTCAACTGTAATAGTAGATTGGGAAGCTTGGATACTTGAGACTAGTCAAGCCTGGAGTAGAACCAGTCAACATTGTAGACCATTAACCTCTATTGGAAACTAACATTCATTTTGGGAAGAGTATTAATGAATGTCCAAGAATCCATGAGAGAAATGCAATAGACGTTGGACAATATGCATGACCACCTCAGGTACAAAGATCATCATCTTGACATGATGAACAATTCACTAGCAAGAATCGAACAACACCTTAGGAAACCTCTTAAGACACCATGAACGCCAGCTGACCAGTGGGTAATTGAATGAGTGGTAAGTTTTCTTAACTAATCTAGAGGAATAACTGAATTTTTATTAAAAAATATTAAAATGAAACATTTGTAATAATAATTTTGGCTAATACAATGGGTGGTAAGTTTTTTTAACTTTTCTCTCCAATCACAACAGTGTTGGCCCACTTTCAACATGAGCATCCCTAACACAATTTTTATCAAAATTATTGAATTTTTAAGGCTTTGGTGCAGTAGTTTGAATGGGCAATAATTGACATTTAAATTTTCCTTATTGATTATGATGTAGAATTTGAAGCATTCAAATTTTAATTAAAAATAAATAAAATGACACATTTGTAATAATGAATTTGACGAATAAACTTTGTGGTAAGTATATTTAACCTTTTCCTCCAATCTCAATAGTGTCATCCAATTTCAACATGAGCATCCCCAGAAAAAAAAATTTATCAAAATTATCAAAGTTGTATGGCTTTGGGGCAGTGGTTTGGATGGGCAAACAATTTACAATTAAATTCCATTAATGATTGAAACTAGAATTTGAATCATTCAAATTTTAATAAAAAATATTAAAATGAAACATTTGTAACAATAAATTTGGCAAATAGAATGAGTGGTAAATATTTTTAACTTTTCCTTTCCAATTAAAACAATGTCGGTCTAGTGTCAATGTGAGCATCCGTGGCACAATTGTTTCTCAAAAATATTGAATTTGTATGGTTTTGGTACAGTGATCCAGATGGGAAAGCAATTTACATTTAAATTTTCATTAATGATTATGACACAATTTGAATAATTCAAATTTTAATTAAAAATTATTAAAACCAGCATATCTAATCTTAAATCTGGATCTATTAAGTGCCGAGAGGGATCAAATATCTTGAGGTGAAAATCTCCTTTTTGAGAGAAAAACTTGAGGAAACATTTTCACCTCGAGATTTTTTATCCCTCTCAACGCTTGATAGATCTAAAGTTAAGATGGATCTAAGCTGGTAGTTTTATATATTGATGACATAATTTTATGAAATAGATATCAATAAAGTTTAATATGGTTAATTCTAAATCACACAATTTTTTTTGTAAATTGAACTTATATTGCCTTGAGAAACTATGGTTACATTCGAAAATTACACAATCCTATATGGTCTCTCAACAGGGAGACTGGACCATAGCCAAAACTTGATACTATGTAACATCATAGTTGACATATAAAACATAGTGTAATGAAACTAAAACATGCTTATAATATAGCGTTGGCCTATCCAAGTATAAACAAAGATAGTTGTAGGAAAGATATAAAAACCATGTGTCTTCATTTGCTCGAAGAAGGGGATCAAAGTTTGATCCTGCTACTGGGATTGGACTTGCATGGTCAACTGAGGGTCGTGGTGTCGTCGAAGGTATCCTAAGGTGTTGGTTGATTCTGTCTAGTCCATTTTCTGTCATGTTAAAATAAGGATCATAATACCTAAGGTGGCCTTGTATATGGTCCAAGGTTTGTTGCATTTCTCTCCTATATTTATGGTTGTCCATTAGCGCTCTGCCTAAAATGAATGTTAGTTTCCAATAGATGTCAATGGTATGAATGTATTTTCTGCGTGTGCTCTGAGTTTTACCTGTGTCGGGTATCTAAGCTTCCAAATCTACTCTGATAGAGTAAACTCTCGCTTCTAGAACCAAGCAAGTGGATCTACAATGAGATACTATGACCACATGCCTTCACAAATATAAGAAGAATGGATCCAATTAGAGAGGATTGCAACCACTTAATGAGATACCCTCTTTGATGCAACTATCAGAGTAGATTGGGAATCTTGGATACTTGAGACAGATCAAACCCAAAGAAGAACCATTCAATATTGTAGACCACTAACCTCTATTCGAAACTAATATTCATTTTGGGTAGAGTACTAATGAATAGCAAAGAAGCCAGGAGAGAAATGCAGTAGACCCTGGGCAATATGCATGGCCACCTCAGGAATAGTGATCATTGTCTTGACATAATGAACCATTAACCAGCCATAATCAAACAACACCTTAGGATACCTCCTAAGACACCATGACCCACAGCTAACCAATGGATAAAAGAATGAGTGCTAAGTTTTTTTAACTACCGTAGAGGAATAATTAAAGTTTTAATCAAAAAATATTAAAATGAAACATTTATAATAATAAATTTGGCTAATAAAATAGGTGGGAAGTTTTTTTAACTTTTCTCTCCAATCATGACACCGTTGGCCTAGTTTCAACATGAGCACCCCTAGCACAATTTTTTATTAAAATTTATTGAATTTGTATGGCTTTGCTGCAGTTAAATTTAAATTTTCATTATTGATTTGACGTAGAATTTGAATAATTCAAATATTAATTAAAAAATATTAAAATGACACATTTGCAATAATGAATTTGATGAATAAAATGTGTGCTAAGTATTTTTAACATTTCCCTCCAATCACAATATTGTGAGCCAGTTTCAACATGAACATCCCTAGCACATTTTTTTATCAAAATTATCAAATTTGTATGGCTTTTGTGCAGTGCTTTGGATGGGCAAACAATTTACATTTAAATTCCATTAATGATTGCAACGTAGAATTTGAATCATTCAAATTTTAACAAAAAAATATTAAAATGAAACATTTGTAATAATAAATTTGGCTAATAGAATGAGTGGTAAGACTTTTTAACTTTTCTTTTCCTATCACAACATTTGACCTATGCTCCATAATTACTAGTACAACTCCTCCTTCATTTCTCTCCCCTTGCTTTGTTGGCTCGCTAGCCCTTGAATGGTGCATTGATTGAATTGAAGCAAGTTTCAAGATGGTTTTTTCCATTATATAGTACACACTATCCTTAATCCATCTCTCCCCATTAAGTATTGCAGACTCAATGCCTTAAGCTTCATGCTTTCTCACGTTGATCCACCTTAGTGTTCCAATTCAAGATATTTCCATTGTCTCTTGCTTCTAGGAATCATTAAGTAATTTTGATCCACCAATTGTAGGGGGGTGTGTTTCCACGTCCCCTTTCCTATTGATCAGGTGGGACGGTGGCAACTCACCCCACCCCCTTGCTTTGTTCTTGTCACCCCATTCAGGGTAAATTACTTATAATTATAATAAATATAATTTAATGAAAATTTAAATTCAATAAATATGATATTTATATAATTATTTGAAATTTTTGAATTATCTTAATTTATTGAATTGATTTGAATGGTTGAGCATTATTTACTACATTTTTTACGAAGTTTGATAAATATTTATATTGATCTAAAACAAAAATACATGTTGGGAAATGTGTCATACACCTTGAAGTGTTGCAAAAAAACTTTGCAAAGATGTAGAGAACATTACACTACTGCAGAGAAATTTTGTATCCTTACTGAGAATGTGTTGATGCCTCGAAAATCGCTGCAACAACAATGGGGAATAACCACCCGGTCCGGACCTTAAAGCAGCTCATTTTCCGTTTTGTGTGGTGGCTCCGACTGGTTTAACTAGGTCCAGTTACCTTCTCCCTATTGCTATTGGTTTATGATGTATCTTTACCTACCAATAGACAGGGATATCAGATCACTTTTCCTTGCTGATCAAGCAAGAGAATGACCCTTAAGCTGATTTGGGTTCAGCCAAGCCACAACTAAAATTTTGCCTCTTTGAGGAGAGGACTTAAAAGAATGTAGAACTTACTCTAAATGCAAGCTTATTCTATGATGCAAGCAAAAGAAAATAATCTAAATCCTATCTTAATTAGGTAAATATAGATCTAACCCAACTAAGCGCAAGATAATTAAAGTATTGGGATTTAAATATGTCTTGTTTATAATGAATATCCAGTTAATGAAGTAGTTCAATTAACTGATATTATGGATATCAAAACACATCCTATTAAGACCTCTTAACTAAAATAATAAACCAACAACACTTAGGAAATAGTTCACATAAATGATATTGATTATCAAATCAGTAAATCCAATAATTAAACAATAATATGTGGAAATAGTTCACAACATATTACCATTCAATAAATCAGTTTTAATAAGACAGATTTTTGGGTAAATAGTTACCCAGAAATCAGGATTTATTCCATAAGAACAGACATACATAATAGCAACATTGAGACAAATTACCCATATTGACAATAGTGCACAAACATGAATAAAATGAGACATTCCTGTTACCATAAAAATGAAACTTATATTTGAAATAGTAGTATTAAAAATACCAATTTATTGCATCCATTTCTCTGATCTTAGTCTCCAACAGTCCTTTACATTGCTTGAACTTCTACCTTCAAAACTAGAGCCACAATAGTGCAAACTCTGCCCCTCATACATAATTCAAGATACAAAGGAAAAAATCCTCAATAATCCCCAGATCTGAGATTTTCTCTCCTCCCTCCTACAACTCTAAATTCCTATTACAGTGGTGTTTTTAGAAGTCTAAAATTGCAGAGGAGAGCAGCCCCTCATTCCATTTTGCAATCTATTACTTATACTATTTGTGAAGGAATTCTTGAGAGAAGAGTTTGTTGAAGAGAAATCTGCTAAATCCAATTTTACTTGCTCAAAATTCTGAATTTCAATTGCTAGAGCATTCTCATTGACTGAGATCTTTTTCTCCATATTTCTTCCACTGTTTTCCTACAAAAAGAAATCAAAATAAATTAAAATGCAACAATAAAATCAACATGGCATTGCTGGCATTTAAATCAAATCCAATCAAATTCTATTTAAATAAATAATTGAAAATAAAATATAAAGTTTCTCTTAATGCCTGGGATGGTTTAATTGGCCAGAGATATGATTAACCAATGGATCTGCCATTAGAAGAGGTTTTGGACAAATGAAAATGAAGAAAATAACTCAGAATATTGATTTTGTTTTCAAAATTCGAAGCTTGATCTTCTGCCTGATTTTTGACCCAATAAATGATTAAATCTGTTAGTGAAACCTCTTCAAAAATGTTCTCCTTGATTTTCTCTTTCCAATGAGTCGTCCTGGGCCTCATTTGGCCACGTAAAACTCATTCTATGAGCTTCCAAAGTTGATGAGTCAAATCTGGCATGAATCTGGAAATTCTGTCGCTAGGCTAAAAAGAGAATTTCAATTAAAATTTTAATCCTAAATTAGCATTCTAATAATCTAATAATTAATTCTATTTTAATTGCTAATTATATATTAAACTAATTATTAGGTAAATTATTTATTAATTAATATCTAACTAACTACTAAATAATATAATTAACAAATTTAATCTAATTATTATTTATTAAACTAATTATCTAAATTAATAATTAAATTTTATATATAAATTAAATTAATTAATATAAAATTTATTATTATAAAATTATTTTTAATATTAAATATTATTTATAATATTATATTAATACTACCCCATTAGTCCATTTCCTTTTAACTCATTCATACGAATGAGTTTAAAACTTAGAAAGGAATGGAGTAATAAAACTTAGGTTAATGCACTTGAGTCTCTTTGTATCGGCGAATCGGGAGGATATGGCCATCGGGGTTTTTAAACTTTGGCACATAAAACTCCCGATGTGATATGCTTATTCCCTTTTGTCTTAAGTTTTTTGGTGATCGGGGATCGGAGGTATAATGTGTATCGGGTTTTTTAAAATATCTCTTATAAAACTTTCGATGTGATCTCCCGATGCGATGAAAATTTTTTAGTTTTATTTTATTATATTTTATATATTATTTTTTATATTTAATTTTAATTAAATTAATTAATTATATATTAATTTAATTAATATTTAATATTATTTTTTTTATTTTGGTTTTATTCTAATGAAATTTAGTTAAGTTGTGAAAATTATTGAAATTACAGTTATTGAAAAATAAATAAGAAAAATAAATTATAAGAAGAGTTTCGGCGAAAATCACATATAGAAAGACCTTTGTCTTTCTATAGTGATTTTCGCCGAAGCTCTTCTTATAACTTTGATGGATCACAGAAGCCTCAATTTTACAAGAAGAATAAAAATAAACTACAACCACTTGAATGTTATGGGTTTTCGAGATTAATAATTGATTTGGAAATTGGAGTAAATTTCTTAAATCTCGATAATTAATGATTTGGCCGCATAACTAAAAATGGAAAAATGTTAGTAAAAACTCGCTATGGGTTAATATTTGAAATGAGCGCATTATTGAAATAATTTATTTACAAAATGCAATATTGTACATTTTAAGCATTTTTGACCTAGGCTACATAAATAATCAGATTTTCAAAGGAGTGCCATTTTCAAACCAGTTGACCAAATGAGGCGAAACAAACGTCAATGGAAAGCTTATAAAAAATCGATTCTAACAAAGCAAACAAAACAATAATCCACAGAAAATAAAAAATTAACAAAAGCGTAGGGCAATCAACTAAATAAAAATCCAAAAAGGTGTTTAGCCAAATTTTTTTATAGAAAGGGTCCCCATTATTTGAGTTGAGCAAATCAATAATGGGGGGGTTGTGTTTTCATCACAACACATTCATAAACATTTTCTAAAGCAATTGCTAATTATCCAACTTATGATAAAGAATTATATGCATTAGTGGAAAGTGTTAAAAAATGGAAACATTATTTAATGGGCAAAGAAAAAGTGATTCATACAAATCATCAATCACTTCAATACCTTCAATCTCAAACTACGTTGTAGCAGTCTTGAAATTATAGATGGATGGGTTTTTTGCAGCAGTTCCACTTAGTAATCAAATATAAGAAAGGTACCACAAACAAAGTAGTTGATATGTTATCAAGACCTTCTTTGAATGCTTCAGTTATTCTTCAAAATAGTTCTTTAGCACATGAAAGTTACATTGAACAATATGCTGAAGATACTGATTTCAAAGATGTTTATGAATCACTAACTCATGGTGCTCAAATGGAAGAAGTGAATTATCATGTTCATGACAGGTTATTATACCATCTTGGAAAGTTGTGCATATCGCAGGGAGAAAGAGTGCATGTGATCAGGGAAGCACATTCTTCTCGTGTTTCAGGAAATTTTGGTGTAGGTAAGATAGTGGCACATTTACAAAGGTATTGTTATTGGCCTCAAATGAATGATACATTTGTTAAGTACATAAAAGGTTGTGTCATGTGTTCAACAAGCAAACCAAGCAACAAAAAGTTAGGTTTGTATATGTCTCTTCTAGTTCCTTCTAGACCATGGGACAATATATCTATGGATTTTGTAGGAGGACTTCATGTGTCTAGAAAAGGGCATGATTATTTGTATGTCATGGTTGATAGATTTAGCAAAATGTGTATTCTTGTTCCATGTAAAAAGAAAGTAATTGCTAAACATTCTTTTCAAATGTATGGGTTCATTTGGGTTACCTACTTCCATCATTTCAGATCAGGACTCTCGTTTCATGGGAGATTTTTGGTCCACTTTGTGGGCACTCGTGGATACTAAGCTGAAAAGGAGAACAACTTTTCATCCACAAATAGATGGTCAAACAGAGGTGGTGAAGAAAACAGACGTACATCTTCTCAGGGGCTATTGCAACAAACATCTTAAGTTGTGGGATGAATCTTTACACTATGTCCATCATGCTTACAACCAGGCCTTGCATTCTTCTCTAGATAGATCTCCTTTTGAGACATGTTTTGGGTACCTGCCGAAGTCACCAATGGACTTCATGTTTGGCAAAGAAGATTAGGAGGATGGACATGGAGATGCCGACAAAGCAATCAAGTTCATTCTAACAATCCAAAAGGTTCATGAAGCAGTGTAGGATCAATTGGAGTAAAGTCATGCTAAGTACAAAATGCGCCATGATAAGCATCGGGTGGATCATCACTTCCAGGTTGGTTATCAAGTATGGCTACGCATCAGCAAAGAAAGGATGAAAGGTGAAGGTAGAAATTTGAGGCCTATCAGGTATGGTCCTTTTGAAATTGTTGAAAATATTTTGCACAATGCATTCTAGTTGAATTTGCCTCCATATATGCACATATGTTCAGTTGTAAATGTTGAAAATTTGAAGTTGTATGAACCTCCTATGATCATGGATCTAGAGGAGAATGTTAAAATTCCAACTATAGATGATTTTGCACCTGAATACATGACTAAGTTGTAAGAAGATATTACTTCCAAGCGAGGATATGTTGAGTATCTTCGAGTGGGACTCAAAGGCATGAATCCAAGCAAGGCAAGGTGGATGGAGATTGGAAGGGTGAGGGAGTTGTACCCTCACCTCATGTCATATTCAAACCAAATTTTTGGTGGTCCAAAAGCTTCCAATGGAGAAGAATGATCTAAGAGGATCCTCAAAAATATTCAAAATTTTATGGTCTCAGATGTTCCCAGAAATAGCACCAAGCTGAAGAGCTTGCATCATTGAATCCAGCTATATCTTCGGTTTCGCAAGTGGCCTCTGGATGAAGGAGAAAAATCCCGTGGAAGTTTTAGTCAAATAAGCAAAACAAGGTGGGCCTTGCATGCCAAGTTGCAGCTCTACATCATGAAACGTGGTAGGGTGGTCAAGTCAATGCAAGGTTGGATGGACAGAGTCGAGGCTTGAACCCATGACCTCCCAAACCCATTACAAAATAGTTACCACTTAACCATGGCCTTGTGTTATTATACATTGGCGCAAATGTAATGTATGAACGTTAATACATATGGAAATGGGGGCAAGGTTGGTGGAACCTGCCACATATGGTGGCCCCACCAACCCACAACAATAGTTCATAGAAAATCAAAATGGCGCAGTCAACACATATAGGTAGAGTTCAACCTTATGGTATAACCACCAACAAAACCATGTCCGCTGGAGGTTTGCTCACATGACAACATTACATGCCAATTCACCGCCCAATTCACATACCACAGGTTTGTGTTTATGTTGATTGTGGGGGTTCATAATCGCCATTCCAATGGTACTATGCCACAAGATTTATGTCAAGCCATGGGGCTATGAACTGTTAGACTGCCGGTGCTGAGTTAAATATATTTGCCCATCCTTCAAAACTATATGTCAGGTTTCGTGTGTTGTATGCATCGAAGGGTTATGGTTATCAAATACAACGTGAAGTATAAGGTTTTAAAACTACATGTTAATATGTATATATTAATGCACCATCCGAATATGTCAAACTATGTAACATTGTGAACCCTAAGGTGCCATGTTAATGTGATTATATCATATGGTTTTTAAACCATATAAAAATGTGCCAATGTTATAATTACCACTTGCCATCCATAGCTCGAGAGGGTCGAGGGTTTGACCCTTGAACCTGCCCGTGGCTTTATAAAAGGGTTTCCAATGCACCACTGCAGCAAGAGTTGTATAGTAGAGTTCTGAAACTAGCTTTGTTTGTGCCTGCAAATGTTCTTTTGAGCATAAATTGACCATCCTTGGGACTTTTTGGGAACGGAGAGTGGCATTGGAGAGCTAAGACAGAGGCCTTCATTCTGATAATAACCAATAGTGCCTACGTGCACATTTCAGTTGGTGAAATTCTACGTAAATATCCTTTATGGAGCATTCCTAATATAACAAACGCCCATTGGAAGCAGACCCAGAGACGTAGTCCAGGAGGGACAAACTCCGTCAACAATGTTTTTGTGTTTGCGTCTTTTATTGTTGCTATTCATTCTTATTTTATGTTCTCAGAGTTTATGTTTAAGGCATATTAACAACTTAATTTCCCTCATTCATTCACATAAATGCAACCTTAGTTAATGTTGGTGAAACTATGCAAATAATCAATCCTGTAAATTTCAGATCATATTTTAGGGCAGAACCCAATGATTTTTGACCACATATGTTGGGTTGTATATCACCCAGTATGTATTTTGCACCCTTACCTCTATTAAGTAGTGTGCATGTTTAAAGGGGGTGGATCTCCATACTAGCCATAGATCTGGCTGGCACACTCATGACTTATTTTAACAAAAATTGTGTTTTATTAACTTTGGTGTGAATATTAGTAGGATTACCGTTAGACATGTGCCAACTTGGGTTTCATGGATCTCCCACTATCTTTGGCATCAATGACAACACAATGAACAACACATTATTATTAATGATTGAATATATTAGTACAACCCCCTTATTATATTGTTGTGCCCATGTAGTCCCCATATTGTTATTATTGTACCCCATAGAAGCCCACTATTGTTATTCTTGTGCCCTTACATTATCATTATTATGTCGGCTGTGATTATATTATGACCCCTTAGACTCCTATATATAGAAAGGAGGTCTGATTATTTGTACCATCTAAGAATTGTTCATTTGTGTAATGTAAAGGAGGTTGCCCCCTCGAAGAGGCTTATTTCTAAGGCATTGATCACTATTTTCTATCTTTTTGGGAGCTGGTTTCATAACAGACTTGTTGGTTAATATTAGCCATTGCAATAAATCATAGACGTTCGTTATATGTTAGAAGAGATGCCAATACCCCAATCAAATAGTGTCAGAGTTTGAAACCATAATAACAATATAATCAATGTAAACTAAACATGTCATTAATGAAAATAAAAATTAGATAAGAACACGTGTAATATCTAGCGTTGTTGCTTAGTACTCACCTCTTATGCAAAAAGTAATTGATAACATAAATTATTGTAACCTAAACATATTGAATTTCTCAAAAAACTTAAACATATATTAATGAAATTAAATATTTAAATGTAAATTATCAAATACATAACATAGTAATAAAAAATAATAATTAATAAATAAACTTGATGCCAAAAAAATACCAAATTTCCACCCCTTCCCTTAGCACACATCATAATTAATAAAAAAACCCAAGAAACACAATAATTGCTTCATGTCTACTCCTAGTATAAAATAATAAACTACAAAAAAGGGTTAAAATTGATCCTCTACTCGTACCAAAAAATAAAATACATGAAACAATAACGATGATCATTCTTTACACTAAACTTGAATTCATTAAACAAAATATTGAATACATTAAATACAATCTCTAAAAGTTGACATGAAGTACAATGTTGGAGTTATGGAAACCTATACTTGGAGTTATGTGATAATAAAGATCATGGAAGGATAATAAATATGATGGATTTTGGATAAAATAATAGAATATTTTAAAACTTAATAAAATAAATAGCTTTGTATGCTTGGTCTATGTATACATTCACCAAATTGGGACTATTAAGAAGATTTTCTTTCTAATAACTCTCAACAACATCATTGTTTTTTAGATTCAAGTGTACAATGGATGATATTGAGTTGAATGATTATATATATAATATACTTACTGGATTCCTATTTGTAATAAAAACACTTTATATGTTTTTTTTGTGAACTGCAACCTTTTATATTACTTAAAAGAGGGAATACATGGCAATTACATCCATAGCCAGAGCTTTCTGAGATTCGAAATCAAGGATAGAGAAACATAGATCACCTCAAGAAAATAAGAGTTGGGCTCCTCCTAACATACAATTTATAAACTATACTCTAGAGGTCGAGACAAGTGAAGATACATCAACAAAATCCGAACACTAGATCCCATAAGCAAAGACGGCTATAAGACTACATTTACAAAAAGATCATTAGGCATCTCGTAAGAAAAGAGAATTTTAGGGTTATAGTTACAATAAAGGTTCATCCAACGACCTAACAACACCAAAGGCAATGACAACAACAACAATAAAACTTTACAAATTTAAGACACAATTGAAATCTTGCAAGTTGCCATAAAAAATTTGTCCTTATAAGTTGCATCAGCAGCAAAAATCTTGTCCATCATAGCATGAGGTCCGTTAATGCGCCTGATTGATGAGGTCAAATAGTGGAAACATCCAACAATGAAAATAAACAAAGAGTTGATATTCCAAACCAATTGTGAGGAGCTATGAGTAACAAAAATCACTAGGAGAAAACACTTCAAAGCCCTATTCACACCAAAGAAAGTGAAAAACCAAAATAACCACCAATTCAAACCAATAAATCCACATATTCTTGTTGATGAGAGTAATGAAAATGTTAGCAGTATTAAAACGAGTTTAACAAAAGAAGGCCAAAACTATGATACCATATGCTAGTCTTGGTCTAATTAGATAACAGTAAGTTCTGGAGTATTGTCAACTGGTGGATTTGTTGGATCTCCAGGAAGGTCAGCGAGATCCCCTGAGGTTGAATTTAACATTAGAAAGCTCTCCACATGACTCAATTGAGAGTCAATTTCATTAAGGTCGTATATGATATTCTATAAAATGCGTTTAATGTCCTCTAACCTAGAAAATACATTATAATTGTCAACTTGCTTGTCCTTGAATACCAGGCGTAACCAAGTGTCCATTTGTTGGTGCAAGGATAGAGAATTCAAGAAATGAAATCTCCTCTTCTAAACTCTTTTTGGTTCTAGAAACCATTTTAAACCATCTCAAACAACTTCTAAGTCAGAATGGTAAGGGCGATCCCTAGACTCTTTCAACTCTAATAGAAAATTTTCCTTACACACTTCAAGGGGGACATAACCAAAGAAAGTTACCATTAAGTCAAAGGAAAAAGGCCGACCACATTTAAATCCAGCATGACCAACACTACCTCTTCTACTCGCCATTCTTTGACAAGGAGGCATGGTGGTTGATACAAGAGAATAACACAGACAACCAATGAGCGTAACATGACCAACAAAGCAAGAAAAATGACGAATCACTGCCCCTTCAACACCTGACCAAAATTCAACTAGTTCATCCCATAAAATCCACACCAGAGACCTGAATTCAAAGAAGGTTTGAAATTCACCACACTCTAAAGGCATAA
Source organism: Pinus taeda (assembly GCA_000404065.3). Lineage (NCBI taxonomy): Eukaryota > Viridiplantae > Streptophyta > Pinopsida > Pinales > Pinaceae > Pinus > Pinus taeda. The sequence continues at coordinate 91,772 of APFE031367186.1, forward strand.
AGTACAGATAACCCCACCACCATATCACCATTCATAAATTGAAAATACCCAAACAAGACACAAGACCATTCCCAACCCTAAGAACAAATGATGACATAAAAAAGGCGATTCCAAACTTAAAGAAACATTTGAGGTCCACAATTGAGTGGGCAATGCCCCAACTCACTAAAGTAGAGAGCATGAGAATCTTAAACCAAATAAATCTTATCAAAACCTAGATTACATATCAAGCCTCTAATAAAACAATTAAAAAACCCCCTACTTTAAAACCACACAGAGAAATGACTTGAATACCAACAACCACAAACCAAAATTGGATAGGGATAAGATATACCTCTGAATTCACTATCTAGGAGGGGAAAATTTTAGTAAACAACAACCAATTTTAATACAGGCCCGAGCTCTATGGTATGCAGATATAAAACGAAAAACATCAACCCCACCCTCTCACCAACATGAATAAAACCAAAAATAAATTTGCCTTCTTACAACTAGAGCCCAAATCATCAACATGCAAACTGAAGCTTACAAACCTCACTACAACATGAAACCAAGAGTAGGAGGGTGAGGATGCACCTCACCTCCATTTCCTTGCATAAAGTACCTTCGCCACCCTATGTCAAGGATTATGCATTTATAATGAAGGGATGCTGGGTATGAAGCCCATGTCCTCTTACCTATTCCACGCCATGCCATTAGGCAAATGACGATAGATGTATGCATGACACTACTTTCAAGAGATCACCATTCCCTCCATCGACCACACCCTCATCATGGACTTGATGATCCTTCTCCAACAACATTCTAAGGCATTCAAATCCTTCCAACAGAGCAATAGGGGGCCAACATTAATCCAATATCAAAGTTCTAGACATATAACCCAAATTTTCCATAAAATCTGCAACTGCATTCGCTAATCATTTAGAGTGCCTCACTATTATGTAATCCAATTGTCAAAGAAGAACACACTGATACAACCTACTATGTTTTCCAACCTACAACTCTTCATAATTTTACCTAGAGGTTGGCCATCTTATAGATATTGCAAACACTATATGGCCAATTGCAAATCTCCATCAACTTGTAACAACATAAAATGTTCTCGTATTGCTATGCAAAGGCCCTTCTCCAATGCCAAAAATTAAGCCATGTTATTGTTTACTGAACCACAACTCTAATAAAAATGTCTCAGTGTAGCTGAGTTCCAATCGCAAAGCACACCCCCAAATCTAGCTACTCCTAGATTTCCTTTATATGCTTATTATGAGTAGATAATGGAAGACAAATATATGAGATTCATTATTAGTAGCTATATTCAATACATGGTGACAACCATAAATCAAATGATGGTTATGTAAGTAATTGCATTAAGTTTTAATATTTAAATATAACATCATGTCCATTGACAAAATATCCCATAGAGCTGGTGTAATTAAGTCTAAACATAGTACCACAAATCTAACTCATGTGAGAGTTACGAGCTACTCTATTGCAGATAATAACATATTTTGCAAATATCGAATCTTGATAAATGTAGCCAATCAAAATAAAATTAGGTATAAAATGTAGCATATCTTATACCCAACGCTATAATATTTGGGAAGTATGTATTGTTTGGTGTCACATATACATTAACAGTTCATATGTTCTTATAGTTTCATATGCACATAGACACCTCATAGTTCATATACAACTACCACTCTCCAGAAAATAGTGCAATGATGGGTTCATTATGTCACCAATGGTGTAACTACTCTATTTGCCCTTACGAGGCAATCATAATCAATTGTTCGTATTTGTGCTATGTTGCAATCAAATATATGTAGCCATTGTATTTGTGCTATGTTGCAATCAAATATATGTAGCCATTGTGTTGCCTGCCATCGAGCATTTATTAAAGAGGTTGTAAGACATGTTAAAACATGTTTAAAAATAAATATTTATCATGGATTCTCAATTGAATGGTAAGGTTGTAACTAATGTGTCAAGTCAATCCCAATACCCACCAACATTAAATCATGGTACAATCTATGACCATGTGACACTTTAAAATATTTTTATTTATTTGTTTATAAATCAAATAGTTGACACTCATAATTTCAATTAAAGCCACATAAAATTTGTCATTTCATTATACTCACCCAATATAAAAGTAAAATTTATAAATTTTATAAATACAAATCTATTTTTATTTTTTAAAAATTAGAATCAATATAATAATTTTTAAAGAACATTAAAAATATTTATTACAAAACAAAAACCTATTGAAAATCATACAAGTTTGATTCACAACCAATTATAATATGGGCAGGTTTAAAAATAATAATCATTCCTTCTCACCACTTAAATCCAATTAATAAGACCATATTTTATCAAAAAACACTTGTAAACCTATACTCGACAAATCTTTGTTTTATTTTCACTGATTTTTTAAATTGTCCAATGTATATATTAATAATTTCATTCATATATTTACTAAACAATATAAGTTTTTTTTGGAAAAAAGAGATCATCCTTTCTATTAATGAAAATAAGTACAATCATTGTTTATATTCATGGATAATATCTGCATAGGCCTATTTAGGCTCTGTAAAAATGTACACGAGCACAAACACATAGCTTGGATAAAGACAAAGTATGAACCCCAAAAAGCCTATACAACGTTTGTACAAAAAGCTTTAGGAGCTCTAAAAATATGAGCATACCAAGAAACATTAATAACTTCGGTGCATAGCAAAAACAATGAAACATGTAGACAATGCATTGGAGCTACTACTATTTTGATCACAAAAAGAAACCAAATTATTGTATTCCAAACACATGAGCATGATAAGATCTAAGAAAATCAGTGAGGCAAGAGTCGATGGTCGGAAGAGAAATGCAGGCGCCCTCTCCACAAAAGTTGACTGCCCTGATATTTTTCCACGATGATTGTGCCTTCCTCTTCCAGGAGATCTCTTTTGGAGAGTGCATCCACCTGACAATTCAACTCTCTGTAAACATGCTGATAAGAGAGATGTTGGAAGTGTTCTTTCGAGGAGTTAATTCTCTCTTTCCAACATAGAAGGTTGATTGCCATAAGCTGATTGTTTCTCTTTAGCCACCCAACTACATACTGAGAGTCTCCATGTACCTGCAGAGAAACCACCTTAAAGGATGCAACAAAAAATAGACGGGCTTATCATGCAACAATCTCTGCTTTTGTCTTAGAAGCCAACCCCATATTTAGACAAATATGCACAATGAGATTTCCTCAGAGATTTATAACAACACCACCACCAGAGACTCGATTATGTTGAGCTCCATTAAAAAAGCCAGAGTTATCTGCAGAGTATGCAATAGGAAGAGAAACGAGGCAATGTTTCCTAGGTTTCATCTGTCTTAGATAATCATAGAAAAAACCAAGAATCTGAGGTATAATCTAGTGGATGCTTATGGGAAAAGCTTATAGGAAAATCTTCAAAGATTAGTTTGTTTTGAGCTTTCTAGATTCCTCAAGCCACATAAATTGGAAGGGATTTGTGTTTTTCCATGATTTGATCACGCGAAAAGATGCAAGTTTCCTAATTAAACGGACCTGAAACTCGAATGCACAGATTCTTGGACTTCTTGCCATAAAGCTATTCCAAATTCACATTGATATAATAGATGCTCAATTCTAGGCTCTGCTTGTAGAGAACACAAACATTTGGACCCTTGAATCCACGATGATTCAAATTGTCCCATGTCAGGATTTTGTTTTCCAATGCCAACCAAGTGAGGCATTTAAGTTTTGGAGGAATGTCACAATTCCAGATTTTCTGGCTTCACTATTTCACCTTTGAGGAGCATTAATGTCTGTTGTGATTGCTACATATGCCAACTTAGTTGTGATTTTTCCAGTTGCTAAATTCATTTGCCAAAAAAGGACATCCTCTCAAGCATTAAGAATGAGGCCACTTTGAAATAGTTTACAAATGAAACCATCCAACGCAAGTGCCAAACAACCCTACAAGCCTAAACCAGTCAAAGACTTCCATCTACGATTGAATCTAGCATTGGATCCTGGCATAAATGCATGTATAAACCTAGAGGAGAACCACTCAAGAGAGGCCTCCTTGGGATCCCACATCACTGAGAAACCTCCAAAACGTCTAGTCACTTCAACATCACAAATGCACCAGTATGGGTTGATTTTCATAAAGATTTCTCTAGCTTTTTTTGTAGGGGCTACAGTTTCTTGGAAAAGGATGATAGATGGCCATTCAATCGAGACAAGTCTATGATGGGCTTGATGCTTAGGAGCCGCCCCCTCTCCCCCTTCCCAACTCCTCTGATGTTCAAGGATATAATAATCATGAGAGACCCTCAATGGAGGGCACACATGCTCTAAGGGCCCTAGATACATCCATAGGATTAGATATCTCCCTAAAAAGATCCCCCTATGGTGAAATGTGTTGGGAAAAATCCTTTTTATTAGGGCTCTTCTCCCTGATAGTGACATTTTGGAATGTAGGAACAAAATCCACAAGGGGGGCAGATGAGGGAGGAGGATAAGGGCAAGTCATAATGGAATCAAGATTAAGGAAGGACAGGGTGGAAGGATCCAGGGATCCTGAAGCCTTCACTTTATGTTCCCCTCCTATTGAACCAAAGTAGATAAAAGAATAGCTCACACATGGGGCGATAGATAATGATGAAGGGGAACCAAGCGAGTAAACAATAATGTGGTCCGAGCTTGGCCCCCCAAACAAAGGGTCGGGTTGATAAATGATGGAGTCTCTACAACATTGACAACAACAGAAAAATGAAAAGTTATTTTACAAGCAAGATTGTCTAGTAAAGCAATATCAAATGCAAATAAAAAATTGAGTAGCTTACCATATAGTGACTCCATGAGAACTTGTGACCAACTAGCCAAGTCTTGTGACATCCTTTCGATGGAAGAGCCCAACCCATGCACTGGAGAAGATGACCCATCCTTTGAGATTTTTGTGAGGTCCACTAGTAACAGGGAATCCGTAGAAAGGAGATCGAAAGCTCTCGTTGCCTCCTCAATGCCAAGAGCCGAAAGTATAGATCCTCTAGTATCTAATCCCATAGCCCCATGGTTATATATAGTAGGAGGGGGGATCTCTGACACTAACAGAGGAGAAGGAATCCAATGAAACCCTTTGCCTCCAATCGAACCCACACTACCTCCCAAGAAAATTTAGCTGACAATGTGAGGGTAGAAAAAGAGGGAATAGAAGCTAAAACCTTAAGAATATGAATTTTAGGATTATTTTCCCTAGCCATAGGACAAAGTGCACTTAGATGACCAATATGATGGAAAATGGAACATATGTAGGACACATTCTAGAAGTCAAGCCTATGATAGAAGTAATAGTTTCTCACTATGATGTAGAGCTTGTTGGGACTTAGAAATGTCATATTTCCATCCACCTTTTTCTTCACTATTCCTTACATCTCATCGTCCCATTAACCTTTTATCATATCATTTTCATTTGGGTTTCACCTTCTTATTTTCCATTTTATTAATTTTTGTATTACAAGTGAATTTATGATTAATTATTAGAAAATGTACATATTTTTATATATATCTCAAGAACATGTGAGTTTTGTGATGTGGAGGAAATATGTGAAGAATTAATTCCAAGAGACTTATCCATATCGCCTCCACCATATTAAGGAGATAATTATGCAAGCCTATTCCTAAGGAGAAAAGCATGGAGGATTTGGTTGGCATATCTTATCCAATTCCTAAGGAGAAAATAATGGAGGGTTTGGTTGGCATGTTTTATCCAAGATATGTGAGAGATTTATGGAAGATTCAAAGGGATCATATTTTGTAATAATGGGAAAGTAGTCAAAAATTCTTGAGAGATTTGTGGGATCATATTTTGTAATAATGGGAAAGTAGTTAAAATGCTTGTTAGATTTGTGGGATCATATTTTGTAATAATGGGAAAGTAGAGAGATTAGTGGATGATCATTATACTCATCCCATTGTATAAATAAGAGTACAATCTCCTCCATTTGTAATCTGGAAGTTTTTGTAATCTTACAGATTTTGAAATAAAGGATCATACTTTAATTTTGCTTCTACATCTGAGTCTCCATTGAAGTGGTGTGCTTGCGGAGTTATGGAGGGCCCCCATGGCCTCACTTGCATGCTTATTTGTTTATAATTTACTTTATGTTTTTGTTTGATTTCAGCTTTCAAATTTTATTAAATGTTCTAATATTGGAAGAGTCTTATTTGAAGGTGTTCTTATAAGAGAACCGTAAGATCTCGTACAATTATTAGATCTAGGTTTATTTCATTGAAAGACATCTTAATGAATATGTTCCTGTAAGGGGACTTTAAGATCTTGGACAAATTAGGAGTCCTTCTAGATCTATATATTTTAGATAAGCACTTCTAAGTTTACCTTCCTGGGTTGACATTAAATTAAGCTCTAATTTGCATTTGCATTTTAGACCACACGGGAACAAACAACTTGAGGACCAGCATGAGATCATGGAGCTGCAAAACATCCGTGAGAATCAACAAGCTGCCCAACAAAGGAGGATCGAGCTCACTACCTTGGAGCAAGAGATCAACAATGACCATGAGTCCTGGCTAGAGAGGATCAACATCCACCTGGAGAGACTGCTGGAGAAGGCCGACAGAGACAAAACCATACTGAGGAGGATGGTTTATCATTACAGGGCACGGAACATGAGTGCAAAGGCCCGGATAAGGATCTTGAAGGCAAAATTGAGCAAAGCAACAAAAGAGGCAAAAGAGGCAAACGAGAAATATCGGCTTTGAATCTTGGTTGAAGCTTTTGTGGCCCAGCATAGTGCCTCTTAGAGAACCTCCAGCCCGAATTTCAAGAAATTTGGGGCAATTTTAGTCACATGGTAATTTTTTGGTCAAAACACAGGTTTTTTCTCCCTGTGGCGCGGCGCTTAGGATTGGGAGCTCCAAATGACAAATGGCTTGCATTTTTGGATTCAGCATGCAAAATCAAAACTATTGGTGCTTGGACAAGAAATTTGGGCATGATTTGAGTCTCTAGGAGGTCAAAAACACCCAAAAAATGGCCTCTCTGCCCCTATTTTGACACACAGGAAGCTGTCTTGGGAGAATGAAGATTTGGAGGGGCAAATGAGCACCAAATTCAAAAATTCCACTTGGGTTGGAAAGTAGATAGGACAGGTTTTCCAACAAGCACACTTGGGCACATTTTTGACTCCTGCAAGTGCCTCAAAACAGACTCCAAAGTGGCGCGGTGCATATAGAAAGTGGCGCGGCGCATATAGGGAAAAAGGCCAAATTCACCTCCGTTTCGCGAAATTTCAATTCGCGACTTTTCACAAGTGGGACCGCTCATCTACACTTCACTTTTTCGGCACATGAGGCAAAGTTTAAAGCATTTTCACTCCAGATTGGCTTCTATCCACATGGCAAAAGAAGGCAAACAGTCACCCAAGCCATTTGTCATCTTTGTAATGTTGCACCTGTAGCTAATGGTTGGCTTTCCACCTCCATTTTGTAATGATTCGAGTAACTCCCCAAACCTTGGGCATTCTATCTCCTCATGGCACATTCTATATATTGTATGAAAACTATTTGCAAAGGGTTGGTTGGCTTGTAACTTCTGGGAGACTGTGGGAAAGAAACTCTATTTCTTCATTGTATATTTTGACAGAGGATTAATGAAAGGCAATGGCTATGTTTCATGAGATTCATGTGGTTTTGAGTGTAGCAAATGTGTCTCTAATGTTTCATATGTATTTCGTTATGTTTCATAGTTCATTTCATATTCATTTCCAGTGAAATTTTCTAAGTTAGATAAGGTAGAATTCAATTTTATTGCTCTGCCTGTTGGAAAATTTCACGTTCAGTGTTCTTTCTTTTGTTGAAAAGGATTCATGTGCGTATGCCCTTTTCACCCTCCTAAGCAATCTCTCCATTTCGTGCTATTTCAAACTAAATTGCTAGACTTTTTTCCTGTCTTGCCTCACGAAGTAATCTGTGCCTTTGTATTTCATCCTCTGCTCATTGTTGTCCGTTGGTCCCATACCATCCTAGAAACACAGTCATTCATAAAAATTGCTTCCTATATCCATATTCACTTACTAGCCTAAGATCAATATTTCACAGTAAGTCATATCACACCATATCGTTTTAAGTATTCACTGAGCGTGACTTGGAGAGAGCCCTCTCCTGTTCTGGTAGGGCTAGCTACCAGACTAAGCGTGGTTTATGGTTACCCTGAATTTTGCCTTCCTTCAGCCTAAGGTTGATTTAGGTGCTAACAGACTATATCTCTAACTTGGTAAGAATGGGGAGCTAAGATAACCCGCTTACTGAATCAACACTTTTTGGTGAAATGATACTTTGTTCTTACGGTAAAAACATTTCAGAGAAGTTGGGGTTCTCCCAGTGTGTCACCAAGTGCTTTCACTATGACAATGACCCTACAAAATTTTTCCTATCTCAATTTCGGAGCCTACGTCAACTTTTGTTTCAAGCATCCTTATGTCATCATGTCATTTGAATTGTTATTTGCGTGTTTTCTCTACGTTTCTCATAATCCTAAGTCATGGTTTCCTAAGTGCCTTCACTTAACCATTAGAAGCGCTTGAGTTATTTATTTCATGGTTAGGTGATCTCATCACTTATCTTGACTTTGAAACTTTCCTTCTCACCATGCACACACTCAAAAAACATTCAAAAGCACAGAAAAAACAAACAAAAGTGAGAAAATCACTCATAAAGGAAAAAACATACTCCAATTATGTGTTTGAGTTGAGTAGGAATCTTCAGACCAAAGATAAGTCAGGTGAGTAGGAAACTTCAGCCCATGTTGATGGTTAGTTTAGGTTCTTGTCACCATAGCGACATTTGTGATCTCAATTAGTTCATGTTTTTTTTATAAAATTTCGTCGTTAATGTCATCACATGGGATGTTAACTCTCTCGTGAGGAATGTTTATTTTCTTCACGTAAAATTCTTCAACACCTAGACGAGGAAATTTAATTTGACTATTGTACTCCCACTATTGCATCCTGCCTCAAGCTAATCTCTAATTTGTAATGTGGAAAAACGAAAGAATCTTAACGAATGTTTTTCATCATCCATCAAAGAATGTCACACGCACAACAACTTGGATTTTGTTAAACCTGTTAACATTTCTTATGACATGGATTTGTCTTTGTTCAATATTTCCTGTCTATTTTTCCCTAAAGGTCATTTCCATGATCCTATTACAGACTCATTAAAAGATAATTTTCAGTTCGGACCCATGTCTCTTGGCCTGCACGTGAATGTGCATCATCAAGTCTCGTATGGTCATAGATCGAGTAGTTTATGTTGTTGTGGAGTCTATTGTTTGAAAGAGTAGTTTAGTTGGGTGGAATACACCGTTGTGGTTGCACTTCCTATTTCCATTGGTCAGTGCAGATATTTTCGCGGTTTCTCTTGTTCGTTGTACTATTGTTTGCTTTGGATCTACACGATCACATGCTTTGGTCCAAAGGTAAGGACCAACTTTTATGGCTACATTAGAAATTCCACTTTACATGACTTAACCTTGCCTTTTTTACATTAGGATAGGATATGTTGCATGTAGTTAGATGCACTACATTATTGTTGTGTGTTTTTGTCTTTCACATTTCGATTCTTTTTTCTTTTATATGTCTTCGAATAAAGTCGTTTTTGAGCTTCGAGATGACATGGCTAATATTTTGTGAATTGAAAGTTGTAGTAACACACAACCTTTGTCTTATCCATTACCCTCTTCCTTGATTTGGTTTATCACTTTCGATTCAATGATTTTACAATGGAAAATACAATCTTTCATCCAGGAAGTTGTAAGCAAACCACGTGGCCTACATCTATTTAGGATTCTCATTCTTGCACTCGGTCATGTTTATGAATAGTGTTCTTGATTATATATATGTTTAGAGTAAGATAAGGAGAAATTTTTTAGTGAGCAAGCATCATAGGTCTAAAACATGTCTCTATAGGAACAACCTCTTCTTCTCTCAATAAGTCAGAATCCCTCTTCTACCGGTGAAAATAATAAGTGCCTATGCACAATCCTATGAAAAAGTAATAATAATAATAATAATAATAATAATAATAAAGGGTGAAAGACAATAAAGGCTTCCTATACAAGGAGGTGAAGCATGCCACTTTTCCGGGATACTATCTAGGCTCGTTGGTAGCGAAACAACATTTGTGCTCCTAAAGTGACTTTGTCAGGGTACTATCGAGGCCTATTGGCAGTGGAGCAATGCCAAAGATGCAAAAATCACACTCTGGTTGTTTTTAATTTGCCATACTTTATTACTCTTACTTACATTTACATGATAATGATACAACTTGTTATATGTTGTGTTACATCGAGTAATGGAACGGGGAATACTATATCTCTAACAGGGTAAGAATGGATAGCTAAGTTAACTTACCGACTAAATCAACACTTTCTAGTGAAATGAGACTGTGTGCTTACAATAAAACCATTTCAAAGAAGTTGGGGTTCTTGCAGTGTGTCGCCAAGTGTTGTCGTTGTGACAACGACCCTCAAATTTTTTTGCCAATGTCAATTTTGGAGCCTATGTCGTCTTTAGTTTCAAGCCTCCTTGTGTCGTCATGTTGTTTTAATTGTTATTTGTATGTTTTCTCCTAGTGTTGCATCCTCCTAAGTCATGGTTTCCTAAGTGTCGTCACTTAACCATTAGAAGCGCTTGAGTTATTTATTTCATGGTTAGGTGAACTCATCACTGACCTTGACTTAGAAACTTGCCTTCTTGCCATGCACACACTCGAAAAACACTCAAAAGCATAGAAAAAGAAAACAAAAGTGAGAAAAACACTCACAAAGGAAAAAACACACTCCAAGTTGGTGAAGACATGCGTTTGAGTTGAGCGCACTCCTTTGGGTTGAAGAAGTGCGCCCTCCTTGGGTACACTCCTTTATGATGAGAAAGTATGCCCACCTTGACCGCGCTCCTTTGTGTTAAAGACGTGCTCTTCCTAGGTCCATGCATGAGCATCTTGTTGCATGTGGGTGCATGTTAGTCCAAACCCATGTCTCTTGGCCTACATGTGCATGTGATTCATCAAATCTTGTATGGTCAGAGACAGTAGTTTCTGTTGTTGTGGAGTCTATTGTATGAAAGAGAAATTGAGTGTAATACATCGGTGTGGTTGCACTTCATATTTCCATTGGTTAGTGCAGATATTTTCACAGTTTCTCTTGTTCATTGCATTGTTCTTTGTTTTGGTTCTACAGGATCACATGCTTCAGCCCAAAGGTCAAGAGAAGCTTCTATACATGCATTGGAAATTCCATTTTACATGCCCTGATCCTGTCTTGTTTATGTTAGGATAGGATAAGTTTCATGTCATTAGATGAACTACATTCTTGTTGTGTGTTTTCATCTTTCACGTTTCAATTCTTTTGATTTTATTTGTCTTCAAATAAAGTCATTTTTGAGCTTCGAGATGACGTGGCTAATATTTTGTGAATGGAATGTTGTAGTAACATGAAACCCTTGGCTTATCCATTACCCTTTTCCTTGATTTGGTTTATCACTTTTGAGTCAATGATTTCACAATGGAAGATACGATCCTTCATCTAGGAAGTTGTAAGAAAACCATGAGGCCTGCATCTATTTAGGATTCTCATTCCTGCATTTGATCTTGGTTATGAATAGTGTGTTCTTTCTTATCTACCTGTGTAGAGTAAGATAAGGAGAAAACTTTTAGCAACCAAAAACATCATAATTCTAAAACTTGTCTCTAAAGGAACAACCTCTTTTTCTCTCAATAAGTAAAGATCCCTCTTCCTCATATGAAAATAATAAGTGCCTATGTACAGTCCTATGATAATAATAATAATAAAGTTTGAAAGAATATAAAGGCTTCCTGCGGAAGGAGGTGAAGCAAGCGACTTCATTGGGGTATTGTTCAGGCCTATTGGTCGTGAAGCAATGCCAGTGATGAAAAACTTGCACTCTAATTGTTTTTAATTCATCGTACTTTATTACCCTTACTTACATCGACAGGATAACGATACAACTTGTTATATGTTGTGTTACGTCGAGTAATGGAACAGGGAAGAATATATCTCTAACTTGGTAAGAATGGGGAGCTAAGGTAACCCACTGACTGAATCAACACTTTTTGGTGAAATGAGACTTTGTGCTTACAATAAAAACATTGAAGATAAGTTGGTGTTCTTCTAGTGTGTCACCAAATGTTTTGCTATGAAAATGATCCTCCAAAATTTTCCCTATCTCAATTTTGGAGCCTACATCAACTTTTGTTTCAAGCATCCTAGTGTCATCATGTTGTTTGAATTTCTATTTGTGTTTTCTCTTCGTTTCACATCCTCCTAAGTAATGGTTTCCTAAGTGTCTTCGCTTAACCATTAGAAGCACTTGAGTTATTTATTTCACGGTTAGGTGAACTCATCACTTATCTTGACTTAGAAACTTGCCTTCTTGCCATGCACACACTTGAAAACAATCAAAAGCACAAAAAAAAGAAAACAAAAGCGAGAAAATCACTCACAAAGGAAAAGCACTCTCCAATTTGGTGAAGAGATGTGTTTGAGTTGAGTAGGACACTTTAGCACAAAGATAATTCAGGCTAGTAGGAAACTTCAGCTCATGTTGATGGTTAGTTTAGGTTCCTGTCACCATGGTGGCATTTGTGATCTCAGTTAGTTCATGTTTATTTTGTACAATTTCATCATGAATTCCTCACATGGGATGTTGACTCTCTTATGAGGAATTTTTATTTTCTTCACGTAAAATTATTCAACCCCCAGGGGAGGAAATTTAATTTTACTATTGAACTCCCAATGTTGCATCCTGTCTCAAGAAAATCTCTAATCTGTAATGTGGAAAAACGGAAGATTCTTAACGAATGTTTTTCATCATCCATCAAAGAATGTCACACGCACAACAACTTGGATTGTGTTCAACCTGTTAACATTTCTTATGACATGGATTTGTCTTTGTTCAATATTTCCTATCTATTTTCCCCTAAAGGTTGTTTCCATGATCGTACTGTAGACTCATTAAAAGATTCTTTTCAGTCCGGACGCATGTCTCTTGGCCTACACGTTCATCTGTGTCATCAAGTCTTGTATGGTCATAGACTGAGTAGTTTATGTTGTTGTGGAGTCTATTGTTTGAAAGCGCAGTTTAGTTGAGTGTAATACACCGTTGTGGTTGCACTTCCTATTTCCATTGGTCAGTGCAAATATTTGCACAGTTTCTCTTTTTCACTGCAATATTGTTTGTTTTGGTTCTACAGGATCACATGCTTCGGTCCAAAGGTCGGGAGAAGCTTCTATGGCTACATTGGAAATTCCACTTTACATGACCTAACCCTGTCTTTTTTGCGTTAGGATAGGATATGTTGCATGTAGTTATATGCACTACATTCTTGTCATGTGTTCTCATCTTTCACATTTCAATTCTTTTGATTTTATTTCTCTTTGAATAAAGTCATTTTTTGAGCTTCAAGATGACGTGGCTAATAATTTGTGAATGGCAAGTTGTAGTAACATGCAAACCTTGGCTTATCCATTACCCTCTTCATTGATTTGGTTTATCACTTTCAATTCGATGATTCTACAACGAAAAATACAATCTTTCATCTAGGAAGTTGTAATCAAACCACAAGACCTGCATCTATTTAGGATTCTCATTCATGCACTCGTATCATGTTTATGAATAGTGTGTTCTTGATTATATATCTGTGTAGAGTAAGATAAGGAGAAAATTTTTAGTGAGCAAGCATCATAGGTCTAAAACATGTCTCTGAAGGAACAACCTGTTTTTCTCTCAATAAGTCAGGATCCCTCTTCCACCTGTGAAAATAATAAGTTGCTATTGACAATCCTATGAAAAAATAATAATAATAATAATAAAGGGTAAAATATGATAACGAATTCCGGTACGAGGAGGTGAAGTAGACGACTTTGTCGGGGTAATATCCAGGTTCGTTGGCAGGGAAACAACATTTGTGCTCCTAAAGCGACTTTGTTGGGGTGTTGTCGAGGCCTATTGGTAGCGTAGCAATGCCGAAGATGCATAACTCACACTCTGATTGTTTTTAATTTGCCACACTTTATTACCCTTACTTACATTGACATGATAATGATACAACTTGTTATATGTTGTGTTACATCAAGTAATGGAACGGGAAATACTATATCTCTAATTGGGTAAGAATGGAGAGCTTATAAGGTAACTCACTGAATGAATCAACACTTTCTAGTGAAATGAAACTTTGTGCTTACAATAAAACCATTTCAAAGAAATTGGCGTTCTCATAATGTGTCACCAAGTTTTGTTGCTGTGACAACGACCCTCCATTTTTTTGCCAATGTCAATTTTGGAGCCTCTGTCAACTTTAGTTTCAATCCTCCTTGTGTTGTCATGTTGTTTTGTTAATTTATGGTATGTTCTATACTTATAATAGTTTACTTATTTTTCTTATTATATTCCACAGATTAGAAATCACATGTACATAAAATAAAGTGCAGATAGAACATTAAACAATTGACAGAAAACAAGCCAAGACAAGAGACACAAGATGTGGCAGCTAGCCAGGGACAAACCCCACAATGTGTGGGGAAACCCTTTGATAAAATCTTCTTTTATCTTCAATAATTCAGCAGAGAGAAATAGTACAATAAATCTGATTTACATCAGCAGTAGCAAACCCTATATCAACAACATCAACATTAGTGGCTTCATCATCAAACTAGGGCAGACGATATCTCACAAACCGACCGTCGGATCGGCTTGATTCCACCACCAAAAGTTGTGGCTTCCAGAGGATGTTCAGATGAACCTACAGTGCAATTCAGATTAGGAGATCTTCTGGTCCACGCAGGTCAAACTTCACTTCCGTAGTTGCAGCTTCAGTTTCAACAGCTTCCTTCAAACTAGGGCAGTTGATATCTTGCAAACTGTCCATCGGATTGACTTGATTCCACCACAAAAAGTTGTGGCTTTCAGAGGAGGTTCAGATGAACCTACAATGTAGTTCAGATGAGGAGATATTCTGTTACACACAGGTCAAACTTAACTTCTGCAGTTGCAACTTCAGTTTCAGTAGCTTCCGGCTTCACATGTGTGAGGGAGAGACCCTTTTCTGCGCAGTAGAGAAGAGACTATTTTTTGCGCAGTAGAGAGAGAGAGATGATGTGATGAGATGAGTGAGTCCAAATGAGGAAAATTCATCCTGTATTTATACACAACTTTGGTGTTTGAATAGATGCGACTATTGGGCTTCTGAGCCTACATGAGTTGTAAGTTGACTTGATAATAATTCCATAATCAAAATAAATTCATATCTCCATGAATACTTATCGGAATCGGATGATATTTATATCAATCCTACACCTCTCGATGAGAGGAATCTAATAAAAATATCATCAACCATGAATAAGATGACCCACATGAAGTTTTTCCCTGGTTGCCAATTTTAACACTCCCTCTCAACTAGGGAGAACTTCATTTGTAATCTGTCTATCGGTCGTTACTATTCATCCATTAAATTCACTGCCCTGTATAGCCGGACCCTTTCCCTGCTCTACTCTATTCTGCCTGCTTTGCTTTGTCTTGTTCTGCCCTGTACTGATTTGTACTTTTCTGCTCTGTTTTGCTCTACTCTTGCATTGTTATATTCTGATATGCTTTTGTCCAAATTATGAAGAAGAAGAAATGATCGAGGATGTATCATACCGACTCAAAGTCAGTCTCAGAGTATGTACCACTAGTCCCAGACTAGTCTCAACCAACCTGAAGTCGGCCTCATATTGATTACAAATCCACTGGTCCCAGACCAATATCATCCTCCACTGACTCAAAGTCAGTCTCAGAGTGCGTACCATTGGTCCCAGACCAGTCTCAACCGACCCAATGTCAACTTCATAGTAAGTACCACTGGTCCCAGACCAGTATCGCAGTCTCAAAGAGTGTACCACTAGTCCCAGACCAGTCTCAACCGACCTGAAGTCAGCGTCATAGTATGTACCACGCTCAATGGTCCTAGACTAGTACTGCACTGACACAAAATCAGCCTCAGAGTATGTACCATTGGTCCCAGACCAGTCTCAACCAACCCGAAGTTAGTGTCATAGTATGGTACTAATCCTACCACTGGTCCTAGACCAGTATCATTGATCCCAGATCAATGGAGGTCATCCTAACATAGGGAGTGCAATAGATACAACGATGCGTCCATCGGTACTACTATGGTCCCTAACTTCATTTCCTTGCTCATTGATCAGATGAGAGATACTTCCCATGAGTCCCAGACTGCATGGGTAGGATGCCTCTACAAGAGAAATAATCAATCCTGTCCTCACAGGAGAACACATCAATCCTGCCACAATCACCATGGAGAACACATCAATCCAGCCTGCCATGGAGAACACATCAATCCAGGCCTCACAGGAGAACACATCAATCCTACTACAATCGCCATGGAGAACACATCAATCCAGGCCTCACAGGAGAACTAATCATCCTGCTACATAGGAGAACGAATCATCCTGTTCCACAAGAGAGCGAATCATCTTGTCCCACAAGAGAGTGAATCATCTTGTTCCAGTGCACACCACCAGGGGAGGGGAGTCACCTTGTGGTCGTATGTTGCTCCAGTAAGAAACGCAAGCCCTTAGAGCTCCCAGAGCTCAATGTATGCAACATGCAGGACCCTTGTACAAGGGTTTCTTGATGACTGCAAGTCGTTTGGGAAAATCCCAGATTAGATCTTTCCTCGGGGCTTTGACAAGGTGTATCGACCTGTACATCATCTTAATGCTATGGAGCCTCCTTGCTCATCGGCTTACCATATCCCAAATGATGTCTATCTGCTGGAGAAATCGACGAATACGAGATTCCTCAATAATCGAATCCCACCTCTAGTTGTTATAGAGAATCAGAATGGTATGTGTTCAAACAACTCACTGAAGAGCTTCCCCAACCAGGCAGCTTCATACGAGTTCATACTCGTAGATATGTATCCAGTCTCGGCGGTGCTTATGGCAACCAACTTCTGCTTCCTATTCATTCATTATATCGAAGCATAATCCAAAGAGAAACATCACTAAAAGTGCTTCGTGATCCTCCACACTACCTGCCTAATCAGCATTCGAATAATCATGCAGTTTTATATTTCCGACAGTGTATCTCAATCCATGAGAGATTTTAACCTGAAGACATCTCAGAAGATTCTTGGCACCAATCTAGTGAAGCTCAACCAAATATGAGCTCACAATGCTAACTGAAAAACATATGCTCGGACGGAGGTTCACCAAGAACATCAACGCGAATGAGTTTTTGAAACCCAGAGGCATTTCCCAAATCTGGTCCGACGTCACTACCATATAACTTTTGAAAGTTAGGATCCCCGAGGTAGTCACAGGCTTGCAGTCCATCATAACAAATCTTTTCAAAATCTTCGCCACATATTTTCCTTGAGATAGGAAAATTTCCCTTGGCTTCTACCACACTTCAAGTCCTTGGTTCCTCATTTCAAATTCAGAATCCAACTCCCTCTTACATTTGTGAATGAGAGGGTATGCACCTGTTAGAAAGAGGTCATCCATGTATAGCACCAGCCTGAGAAGCTTGTCATCTCCAACCTTAAGGTAAAGGTTAGCATCGACTTCACTCCTAGTGAACCCAGCTTCATCAAGTAGCTATCGATCCTCTCATACCATGCTCGGGGTGCTTGCTTCAGCTCATAGAGATCCTTCTTCAACCTGCATACATAAGATTTTCAATCATAAATCTCAAATCCTTTAGGTTGCTCCACATAGACCTCTTCTTTGATCGAACCGTGCAAAACGCGACCTTGACATCCATCTGATGTAGGTTCCATCCTTGTGAAGCCACAAGGGCTATGATTAAGCGGGTGGTCGTATATCTGGAAATAGGTGCAAATATCATAGTCTCTACCTTCCTTCTGGGAGAAACCACAAGCAACAAAACGATCCTTATACTTTTCTGTATTTCCATCCACTGCATGCTTTATCTTGTAAATCTATTAGGAAGTAACAACTGTCTTGTCTTGGGGTCTGGGAACTACTTCCCAGACATCATTCTTCACAATAGACTCATATTCTTCAGTTATAGAATCCTTCCATACTTGATTCTTGATGGCATCTGAGAATGATGAAGGCTAATTTTGTATGATCGTGCTCATGATGGTCAGGTATCCCTGATACCTATTAGGTTTCTTACTTTCATGAAAGGTTCCTCAGGGTGCAGCATGTCCTTCAACATCATCAGGTAGCCCCCTAAGCCATGAAGGCCTCTTCCTAGAAGAGGAAGGCTCATGTGGAGGAGGATCAATCGGATCCATGGGTTCTTCTACATCAGGCATTGATTCATCATCCTCTTCTTTCGGTTCCCTGGTGTCGACTGCTTGAGAGCTCCTTAAATTCGGAAGATTGTTCACCTTGCTGAGAGCCATATCTTTGTCAAAGGTGACATCATGACTAATTACGACTTCCCTTTGACCGGCTACGTAGACTCTATAGCCTTTAGTATTTTCATCATAGCCCACGAAAATTCCCTTCTTTCTAGATGCACCCAATTTATTTCTTTTCTCTTTCGGCCAATGAAAATATACAGGGCTTCCAAAAATTCTAAAATGAGAAACATCAGGAGTCTTGGAACCCAATGCTTGATGAGGGCATCGATTTTGTACATATACGGAAGTGTTTGTAGTTTCAGCCCATAGAAACTTCGGAAGTCTTTGATCATGTAGCATGGCCTAGACAACTTCCACAATTGTACGGTTCTTCCTTCCCACCACACCATTCTGCTCAAGAGTATGTGGTTTAGTAGTCTCCCTCTTAATGCCAGCCTCAGATATGCTTAAGTGAACCAACTGTAATATATCGGAGGTCTTGCTTTGGCTTGAGGGGAATGGTCCCATTTTGAGCTTTCCTTCGGCACATCCTAGATATACACCTTCTTTCTCTACTCGGAATTCGGGCATCCCTGTTACCATTTGACTTACACCGAGTAGAGCTTTATAATGAAGGGGGGCAAACCTTCGATGCCAAAGTTCAGACTGAAGAGATGTGTCATAAGACATGATACCTAGTGGACTTCCATCGACCTGATATAATGAATCAACATGAGATCCAAGAGTAAAGGCATATTTAACATTATTTTTCGATACATGTACCTTTCCATCACTGAAGGTTACCTTGTAGCCTTTGTCTTCCATTGCCGAGACGGACACCAGGTTCTTTTGGAGGTCAGGTGCATTTAATACATCCTGGAATTTCTATCCTTCTTGAATGCTTGTCCTCTTCCTTGATTCCCAGCTCTCCTCTTACCTTTGCTATTGAATTTTTCATTCCTTTGATTACCATCAGAGGGATTTTGATCATCGTCCCGGTGTGAGTTATTTCTATTAGGGCATTCCCTTGCATAGTGACCTGCTTTATCACAGATGTACCATCGTCCTTTTCTTCCACCCTTAGGTCCAACCTTTCCTTTTGATTTAGTCCCGAAATTATTTCTTTTCCTAGCATGGAAGAAAAGGCAACAGGAGCAACTATAGGCATGGGCATTTCTTGCTCTTCTACCCTTGTTTCTTCTTGAATGCATCTAGCCATTAATTCCTTGAAACCAGGAATTATATTATTGTTCATAAGAGTAGTCCTAAACATGTACCATTCGAATGGTAATCCTCCAAGAGTCGTGAGTGCCATTTCTCTATCATTAATAATATCCCCAATAGATAGGAAATCGTTCTTGATCTCGATGATTCTTAAGAAGTATGCTTGCATTCTCTCATATTTACCCTTCTTGATTTCCCTCAGCTTATTTCTAAGAAACAATACTTGATTTTTATCATTAACTTTAAATAAAATCACTAGTCTATCATAGATTTCCTTGGAAGTGTTCAGGTTAGAGATGTAGGCCACCAAGCGCTTGTTGATAGAGTCCCGGATGATCTTCTTTGTTTTAACTTCTCCGTTCTTCCATTTGTTCCTGGTAGCAGGAGGTGCATTTGATGGAGGCTCAACAATATTGCCTCTCACATTATCCAACAATCCTTGATCCTCAAGGGTTAGATCGATAGACATCTTCCATCCGTGGTATTCAGCTTTCTCACGGAGCTTGTCTTCGGCAGGAAAGAGTGTTGAGGACCCCATCATTCTTTTAGGATAGCCTTGCCAATCTTCTCTTCAGTGATTGCTCTTGTTCTTGCTCAGGCTTTGTCTTCACCTAAGCTCCGATTCCATGTTAAGTTATGGTATGTTCTATGCTTATAACAATTTACTTTTTTTTCTTATTATATTTCACATATTAGCAATCACATGTACATAAAGTAAATTGCAGATAGAACATTAAACGATCAACAGAAAACAAGCCAAGAAAAGAGACAAAAGATGTGGTGGCTAGCTAGGGACAAACCCCACAATGTGTGGGGAAACCCTTTGATCAAATCTTCTTTTATCTTCAATAATTTAGCAGAGAGAAATAGTACAATAAATCTGATTTATATCAGCACTAGCAAACCCTAGATCAACAGCATCAACATTAGCGTCTTCATCATCAAACTAGCGCAGACGATATCTCACAAACCGACCGTCGGATGGGCTTGATTCCACCACCAAAGGTTGCGACTTCTAGAGGAGGTTTAGATGAACCTACAATGTAGTTCAGATGAGGAGATCTTCTGGTCCACGCAGGTCAAACTTTACTTCTACAGTTGCAACTTCAGTTTCAGCAGCTTCCTTCAAACTAGGGCAGTCGATATCTTGCAGACCATCCGTCAGATTGACTTGATTCAACCACAAAAAGTTGCGGATTTTAGAAGAGGTTCAGATGAACCTACAGTGTAGTTCAAATGAAGAGATATTCTAGTCCACACAAGTCAAACTTTACTTCTGCAGTTGCAGCTTCAGTTTCAGCAGCTTCTGGCTTCACATGTGTGAGGGAGAGACCCTTTTCTACGCAGTAGAGAAGAGACTCTTTTTTGCGCAGTAGAGAGAGAGATGATGTGATGAGATGAGTGAGTCCAAATGAGGAAAATTCCTCCTATATTTATACACAACATTGATGTTTGAATAGATGCGATTGTTGGGCTTCTAAGCCTACATGAGTTGTAGGTTGGCTTGATAATAATTCCATAATCAAAATAAATTCATATCTCCATGAATACTTATCGGAATTGGATGATATTTATATCAATCCTACACCTCTCAACGAGAGGAATCTAATAAAAATATTATCAACCATGAATAAGATGACCCACATGAAGGTTTGCCCTGGTTTCCAATTTTAACATGTTTTAATTGCTATTTGTATGTTTTCTCCTAGTGTTGCATCCTCCTAAGTCATGGTTTCCTAAGTGTCATCACTTAACCATTAGAAGTGCTTCAGTTATTTATTTCATGGTTAGGCGAACTCATCACTCATATTGACTTAGAAACTTGCCTTCTCGCCATGCACACACTCGAAAAACACTCAAAATCATAGAAAAAGCAAACAAAACTGAGAAAAACACTCACAAAGCAAAAAAAACACTCCAAGTTGGTGAATACATGTGTTTGAGTTGAGCGCACAACTTCGGCTTGAAGAAGTGTGCCCTCCTTGGGTACACTCCTTTATGATGAGCAAGTGTACCCACCTTGAGCGCGCTCCCTCATGCTAAAGACATGTGCTCTTCCTAGGTGCATGCATGAGCGTCTTGTTGCATGTGGGTGCATGTTAGTCCAAACCCATGTCTCTTGGCCTACACGTGCATGTGCTTCATCAAGTCTTGTATGGCCAGAGCAGGTATTTTTTCTATTGTGGAGTCTATTGTATGAAAGAGAAGTTGAGGGTAATACATTGTTGTGATTTCACTTCCTATTTCCATTGGTCAGTGCAGAGATTTGCACAGTTTCTCTTGTTCATTGCATTATTCTTTGTTTTGGTTCTACAAGATTACATGCTTCGGTCCAAAGGTCAGGAGCAGCTCCTATGGCTGCATTACAAATTCCATTTTACATGCACTGATCTTGTCTTGTTTATGTATTGATAGGATAGTTTGCATGTCATTATATAAACTGCATTCTTGTTGTGCGTTTTCATCTTTCATGTTTCGATTCTTTTGATTTTATTTGTCTTCGAATAAAGTTAGTTTTGAGCTTCGAGATGACATGGCTAATATTTTCTGAATATCAAGTTGTAGTAACACACAACCCTTGGCTTATCCATTACCCTTGTCCTTGAAATGGTTTATCACTTTCGAGTTAATTATTTTACAATGGAAGATACGATCCTTCATCCAGGAAGTTGTAAGAAAACCATGAGGCCTACATCTATTTAGGATTCTCATTCCTGCACTTGATCTTGTTTAGGAATAGTGTGTTCTTTCTTATCTACCTGTGTAGAGTAAGATAATGAGAAAACTTTTAGCAACCAAAGCATCATAAGTCTAAAACTTGTTTGTGAAGGAACAACCTCTTTTGCTCTCAATAAGTTAGGATCCCTCTTCCACCCGTGAAAATAATAAGTGCCTATGCATAGTCCTATGAAAACAATAATAATAATAATAATAATAATAATAATAATAATAATAAAGTTTGAAAGAAGGTAAAGGGTTCTTGCACAAGGAGGTGAAGCTAGCGACTTCATCAAGGTATTGTTTAGGCCTATTAACAACGGAGCAATGCCAGTGATGCAAAACTCGCACTTTGATTGTTTTTAATTCATCGTACTTTATTACCCTTACTTACATCGACAGGATAATGATACAACTTGTTATATGTTGTGTTACGTCGAGTAACGGAATAGGGAAGACCATATCTCTAACTGGGTAAGAATGGGGAGCTAAGGTAACCCACTGAGTAAATCAACACTTGAAATGAGACATTGTGCCTACAATAAAAACATTTCAGAGAAGTTGGGGTTCTCCCAGTGTGTCGCCAAGTGTTTTCGCTATTACAATGACCCTCCAAAATTTTTCCTATCTCAATTTTGGAGCCAAAGTCAAATTTTGTTTCAATCATCCTTGTGTCCTCATGTTGATTGAATTGTTATTTGTGTGTTTTCTCTTTGTTTCACATCCTCCTAAGTCATGGTTTCCTAAGTGTCTTCACTTAACCATTAGAAGCACTTTAGTTATTTATTTCATGATTAGGTGAACTCATTACTTATCTTTACTTGCAAAATTTCCTTCTCGCCATTCACACACTCGAAAAACACTCCAAAGCACATAAAAAGCAAACAAAAGTGAGAAAATCACTCACAAAGGAAAAAACACACGCCAATTTGGTGAAGATATGTGTTTGAGTTGAGTAGGAAACTTTAGCCCAAAGATAAGTCGGGTGAGTTGGAAACTTCAACCCATGTTGATGGTTAGTTTAGGTTCCAGTCATCGTGGCAAAATTTGTGATCTCAGTTAGTTCATGTTTCTTTTATACAAATTCGTCATTAATCTCATTACATGGCATGTTGACTCTCTCGTGAGGAATGTTTATTTTATTCACGTAAAATTCTTCAACCCCTAGACGAGGAAATTTAATTTGATTATTGAACTCCCACTGTTCCATCCTGCCTCAAACAAATCTCTAATCTGTGATGTAGAAAAAGGGAAGAATCTTAATGAATGTTTTTCATCATCCATCAAAGAATCTCACACGCATGACAACTTAGATTGTGGTCAACCTATTAGCATTTATTTATTTAATTTAATTAATTAATTTATTTTATTATTTATTATTATTATTATTTAATTTTTATTTATTTAATTTTTAATTTTTTTTTTTATTTTTTATTATTTATTATTATTATTTATTTATTATTTTTTTTTTTAATATTTTTTTTAATTTTTTTTATTAATTAATTAATTAATTATTATTTATTTAATTTTAATTTTAATTTTTAATTTTTAATTTAATTTTATTTATATTTTATATTTAATTTAATTTATTTAATTTAATTATTTATTATTTATTATTTTCCAGTATTTCCTGTCTATTTTTCCCTAAAGGTTGTTTCCATGATCCTATTGCGGACTCATTAAAAGATTTTTTTTCCATTCCGTACCCATGTCTCTTGGCCTGCACGTGCATGTGCGTCATCAAGTCTTGTATGGTCATAGACTGAGTATTTTCTTCTGTTGTAGAGTCTATTGTTTGAAAGAGTAGTTAGTTGAGTGTAATACACGGTTGCGGTTGCACTTCACATTTCCATTGGTTAGTGTAGATATTTGCATGATTTCTCTTGTTCATTGCACTGTTGTTTTTTTTTATTCTACACGATCACATTCTTTGTTCCAAGGGTCGGGAGTAGCTTCTGTGGCTACATTGGAAATTCCACTTTACATGACCTAATCCTGTCTTCTTTATGTTAGGATAGGATATGTTGCATGTAGTTAGATGCACTACATTCATGTTGTGCGTTTTCATCTTTCATGTTTTGATTCTTTTGATTTTATTTGTCTTCAAATAAAGTCGTTTTTGAGCTTCGAGATGATGTGGCTAATATTTTGTGAATGGAAAGTTGTATTAACACGCAACCATTGGCTTATCCATTACCCTCTTTCTTGATTTGGTTTATCACTTTCAATTTGATGATTTTACAATGGAAAATATGATCTTTCATCTAGGAAGTTGTAAGCAAACCATGAGGCTTGCATTTATTTAGGATTCTCATTCCTGCACTCGATCATGTTTATGAATAGTGTGTTCTTGATTATATATCTGTGTAGAGTAATATAAGGAGAAATTTTTTAGTGAGCAAGCATCATAGGTCTAAAACATGTCTCTGAAGGAACAACCTCTTCTGCTCTCAACAAGTCACGATCCCTCTTACGCCCATGAAAATAATAAGTGCCTATCCTATGAAAAAGAAATAATAATAATAATAATAAAGGGTGAAAGATGATAAAGGCTTCATGTACAAGTATGTGAAACAAGCGATTTTGTCGAGGTACTATCTAGGCTCGTTGGCGGCGAAGCAACATTTGTGCTCCTAAAGCGAATTTGTTGGGGTACTATCAAGGTCTACTGGTAGCGAAGCAATGCTAGAGATGCAAAACTGGCACTCTAATTGTTTTTAATTTTCCAAATTTTATTACCCTTACTTGCATTGACATGATAATGATACAACTTGTTATATGTTGTGTTACATCAAGTAATGGAAAGGGGAATACTATATCTTTAACTGGGTAACAATGGAGAGCTGGTAACTCACTGAATGAATCAACACTTTCTAGAATGAGACTTTGGGATTACAATAAAACCATTTCAAAGAAGTTGGGGTTCTCCTAGTGTGTCGCCAAGTGTTGTCGCTGTGACAACGACCCTCCAATTTTTTTGCCAATGTCAATTTTGGAGCCTATGTCAACTTTAGTTACAAGCCTCCTTGTGTCATCATGTTGTTTTAATTACAATTTGTATGTTTTCTCCTAGTGTTGCATCCTCCTATGTCATGGTTTCCTAAGTGTCATCACTTAACCATTAGAAGCACTTGAGTTATTTATTTCATGGTTAAGCGAACTCATCACTGATCTTGACTTAAAAAATTTCCTTCTTGCCATGCACACACTCAAAAAACACTCAAAAGCATAGAAAAAGCAAACAAAAGTGAGAAAAACACTCACAAAGCAAAAAAACACACTCCAATCTAGTGAAGAAATGCATTTGTGTTGAGCACACTCCTTCAGGTTGAAGAAGTGTGCCCTCCTTGGGTACACTCCTTTATGATGAGAAAGTGCACCCACCTTGAGCTTGCTCCTTCGTGCTAAAGACATGTGCTCTCCTTAGGTGCATCCATGAGCATCTTGTTGCATGTGGGTGCACTCCTAGAAAATAGGAGCTCACTTAACTTCTCCTAGTAACCCTTTCATGCAACGATAAGTGGTGATCATGCATGTATTAGTTTTGCATGTAAACTCTTTTAAATCGACCGAGTTAATCATTCATTTTCATAATCATTCTCATTTGAGTTGGGTGCATAGCTGTGTATTAAGAAACTCTTCATCAACCAGCACTAGAAGTAACTCTTGCATGTCAAATATTTTCATTGGCTTTCATGATTTCACAGTTGCTCTTTCTTTTATTGATTTTGTTTCTTCATTTTTCAGTTTATTTGTTAGCTTCTATGCTCAGCCTTCATTCTACAAGTGTTAATCTATTGTTGTAGGCAAAAACTCTTAACATTATTCAACCTTTCATATTCCACCATGAATGAAACAACATCTATAAGACTTTACATACCTTTCTTTTCCTCAATATTATCATCAAATATTTTTGTTAAATGTGTCCCTAAGCTTCCACAGGTAGAGATCACATCTGGAGCTCGAAGCCCGATCAATCTTGAAACTGGCACCCATAATGATTAAGTTTTCCTCTTGAGTGCACTTCTTCACCAAGAAGAATTACACCCTCTCTTGAGCACATGAGCACGAAGAATAGAAGCACTTTCCTTCATCACTTTGGCATGTGCTAGTGCACCCTGAAGGCCTGATGGCTTGAAAACCCATTCCTTCGTGCATTCAGAATGAGCCAGTGTGCACTGCCTATCTGCTTGAGCGCATGAGTGCATTGTGAAGGCCTGAGGCCCAACAACCCACTCCTTCATTCCTTCGGAGTGCACTAGTGTGCCCTTGTTGGATTTTCCCTCTTGCTTGAGTGCATGAGCACACTACAAAGCCTTGAATGACCCCTCACACTCCATGCTTTGAAAATGTGTCCTCCTAGTTTGTATGCCTATTTTCTCATGCATGAAAGTTACTTTGTGTTTCTGTTCATAGATTTTCATGTTCAGTTACATGTGATGGCTCTTTGTACATGATTTATAATTATTGTTGCATAAGTAGGTTGATTTAAGCTAATCTTGACATTATGAGTGTGTTTCCAAAAACAGGGGTTCGTGCTACAAGTATTGTCACCTGTTTTCATCTGTTGGAGCCATGCCTCTTTGTAAATTGGCCTCCCAAGAACTCCCAGAATCAGGCACTAAGGAACCTTTTGAAGTTACCAAGGCAAACATTCCCATATATGCAAACACACAATGCTTCATTGATAAAACTATTGAGGTCACATGGGGCAAGATCAAGGACACATTCATGCATGACAAATTTTTTGAGAACTTAGAAGATGTGCATGCATACATAAATATCAAGAAGTCCAGGATGCATAGGATCAGATGCATATTCTTGGCCATGCCATGTGCATATGTGATTGAATGGATTGTTACACATATGGATGACTCACCTCTTTTTTCATAGTGAAAGTGGTGGTCATCCCACCACCTATTTTGGTGAAGACATGCAGACATACTACAAGATGCTCAGGCCCATAGAATATGCAAATGATAACTTCTACATGAGATGGGACAACCTCGACACAAGTGAAATTATCTAATCATGGTGTCAAGAGCCTCCAAATTTTTTCCATTGACCATTCACAATCTCTCCGACCAAAATTCTTAGAGATGTATATCAGTACCTGATAGCTATGTGTTGTCAGTTGTATGGGTGAAAGAACGCTGAGGTGTTTGAGGAGAATTGGATATATATGCTAAACATGGTGGTAACCTTTGGTATAGATTTCAATTGGGAAGATATACTGACATATGAGTTGCAATGTCATGTGGGGTAGGAAAAATCATCTTTGAGTGCGAACCATGCACCAAAATTCTACATGTATACATTTCTCTTAGATAGAATCTGTGTACAATATGTGTTCCCAGGAATGAACTGGAACTGGAACCCTGAGGAGAAGTTAGCAGTTTACTTCCACTACAAAGTGTTATCAGAATTAAGCTTCAGAGGCGTATATGAAAAATTGGTTGAGCAAATATTTTCCATTATCTTTTAGATTATATTCGAGATCGATCCTCCTTTCATGACAAAAAAATGTGAAGGAGTCACTCTAAGAATCACATACTAGTTTGCGAGAGAAACAATAAATGGAAAGTTGATCCTTTAAACACATGATCTATTCAATTGGAACATGAGAGGAGGAAGTAGGATGAGTTTCTTTAGACACAACAGGAAGAAGAAGAGGAGAGGAGAAGAATAGAGGAAGAACAATAGAGGCAGTCATAGGAGGAGGAAGCAACATAGAGACTAGAAGAAGAACAAATGAATCAATGAGATTGAAGAATAAGAGTTGGAGGAAGAAGATACTATCCAACCCATGGATGATGAACTAGACGCTCCAGAGGAACCTCCGCTTACAGGTGGTCATCTTCCTTTCAGGGAAATGGGGATCACACCTCCATCGACTGACAAAGTCATGGATGTATGCAGTGTAACTTTTGATCAGCTTAAGAAGAGGATCGTGCAACAAAGGCATAGATACTTCCCCAAGGATCCTCAAAATCCAGTCTCGGTTTCTACTGAAAAGGTGATAACCTCCAACACTAGAAGGAATCCTCGAGTTATCATGGTGAAAAACATTTCATTCACAATAATGACACATGAAAATTTTGAATACTTATTGAATGATAATTTCAGGCTAAGAAGAGAACTTCTTGTGGTAAAGCAACATGTGGAACATCTTGTGGTGGAGAATGAATGGTTTTCATCACAAAGCTTTAGCACTGCAGAATGACAGTAAGACATGTAAAAAGAATTGGGGCTAATGGAGGTCACCAAGGCATGATTGATCCAGGAGGATATTGGTGGCCACCTACCAAGTCCATCTGGACCCCCATCATTGTTTCTCTCAGCAATGTCAGTTTCCTTAATTGTAGCACAACTTACTATTTTTAGCAGTTTTTCGGGTCCCGAACTTCCGGAGCCATTTTGAGGCCCTAAACGTCGTTTTTTGGGAAATATGGGGGCAACATTGATCCATGGACTGATGTTTCCCTTACCAAAGTGGTAGTTCTCGGATAGATCTTTCTAACGAGCTATCGTACGCATCAAACGGAGATCGTATGCCAAAGTTACGACCCCGGGAAATTGATGTACCAATTTACCCAAAACGGGGCCCACAATTTGGCGTTTCATCTTCTAGGGGTAGGTTTTGGAATGTGAAGGGTTTTCCATTGTTTCTAAACAATAAATAGGCCTTCGAGCCTCATTGTAACACAGTTGGAACAGTTCAGGCATGTAGCCGCACATCTCTTCTCAGAGATAAGCTACCATCGCCCTAGCTGGGTTATTTCCAATTCTGGTTGTAAGCATATTTCAGTATTTTCCATTAATGAAATGAAGTATTATTTCCACTACATCTCTTTATTCATGGTTATCACATCTCTGTATTTATGGTTATCTCTGTAATCTATTGCGTTCCTGCTTAAATCCGGATCGGTGGTATCAGAGCGGTCTGCTTTTTCTCGGTTTTTCTTTGCATGTACCCAACGAGGTCAGGATATAAGGAGTTAGGGATTGAACTGGTCGAACCTTTGCAAGACCAGCCTCGCAAATCTCGACGACCTCCCATTGCGGATGAGAAGAAAGACGAGGGGGTAGGAGATCCTATCAAAATCTTGCTCGAAGAAGCCCTCGAGCGACAACGGAACGCGATGATGGACAGTTTTGCGCAAATCCTTCAGCGGCTACCTAGAGGTGATGCATCGACTTCCAGCAAATACTCTGGAAATGCCACGCCCTTTAAGGTACAAGTTAATTTTGAAATCCCCATCTTCGAGGGTAAAATAGACGCAGATGCCGTAGATAAATGGTTAAATCTGCCAGAGGGTTATTTCTCTGTTCATGAATTTTCAAGTCGGGAAAAGATTGTTTTCGCTCTTCTCAAAGCAGCCCCCCACGTCAAGGACTGGTGGGAAACCTACTGCGAGCAGAAGGATGAAACTATAGGCTTGCTATTTTCAGCCGCACCCACTTGGGATTCATTCCGAGACGCCATCAAGGAGCGAAACTACCCTGTCAAAAGCTATGAGGACAAATACATCAGATGGACCACAATGTGGCAGGGACGAGACCAATATGTGCCAGAGTTCACAAACAGTTTCATACCCTTCGCACACAGTTGGGTATCAAAGATTCTGAGCTGCATCCAGTACTCAAATACCACGGTTGCCTGCACAGATACATCCAGGAAGAGATGGAGTTCTTGAACATCTCCTCACTCGGCACAGCATACCGATATGCTGTCAAAATCGAGCAAAAGTTCAAACAGAAGAAGCGAGACTTTGGATCTGCAAATCCGAAGACCAAAGGACAAAGCCGAGGCAGGGTGTCCCAAGAAAACCCCTCGAAGCCATAAGAAAAGAACAACACCATGAAGCCGAAGAAGGAAACAGGAAAGTGGTGTGAGTTCCACAAGAGTCCCAGTCATAACACAAGTGAGTGTCGGACGAAGCAGTCACTGGTGGCCGAGTTGAAGGCTTCCGAATCAGATACATGTTCCGACCCTGAGCCAAAACTCGACAAGGGGAATGGCAAAGGGAAGCAGATCATTGATTCGGATCCCAGCGCCATTGTTGCCACTGCCAAGATCCAAAAGAATGAGCCTGAAGAGCCAGAGGAGGGGGAACGTCTTTTCCACTCACAGATGTGGGTGAAGGGTTCGCCGCTGCAATTCATTATCGACAGTGGCAACCAAAAGAACCTCATTTCAGCAGAGGTCGTGAAGCGGTTGGGCCTACCGACTACACCACACCCACAGCCGTATAGTATCGGGTGGCTTCATGAAGGACGAGATCTCAAAGTTTGCCAGTAGTGTCGCCTTCCCTACAGCATCAAGCCTTTCACATACGAGGTATTGTGTGATGTTACACCTCTGGATGTTTGTGATGTATTATTAGGCCAGCCATACTTGTGGAGGCGACATGCTGTGTATGAGTCAAGGCCTCGTGCTGTCATTATTTCTTTGAGTAATTCATTATACAGGATACCAGAGATAGCCCCACCTACTACCACATCTTTGATCACTGCTAAGAAAGGCCGCGAGCTCATATCACAGACCAGGAAATTCATCTGTATGGTTCACTCCCAAAGTAAGGGGAAGATCGTTGCTACATCCATGACCACCGCAAAAGGGTTCCTCCACGCAGCAGCAACAGCAAAGGGATATAGTCATGATAGAACACAGGAACAACTTCTCCTCACCCACAGGGGTACCACATAAGTTTCAGGTGGGCGACAAAGTCTGGTCGCATCGACAGAAAGAACGCCTTACCAGAGCCCATCAGAAGCTCAGACCACTCCAAACATGGTCCTTACACCAGTACCAAGGCTACGTGCAACAATGCTTTGAAGCACACCATTCCTCCATTCATTCGCCTGCACCAACTGTTCAATGTGGACCGTCGTCGACCATGCTTCCCACCATTACTGGACACATCAGAGATTGCAGGACAAGTTCAGCAGATGGAGGAACTCAACGCAATGGGGACCATTGCTTCCTAAGGGGGGAGGAATGATCTAGGTGGATTTGGTGGCCACCCACCTATCCCATTTGGACCCCCACAACTATCTCTTTCAGTCTTTTTAGTTTCCTAAATTGTAGCACAGTTTACTATTTTTAGCAGTTTTTCGGGTCCTGAACTTCCAGAGCCGTTTTGAGGCCCTAAACGACGTTTTTTGGGAAATATAGGGGCAACATGGGTCCATGGTCCAATGTTGCCCTTCCCAAAGTGGTAGTTCTCAGATAGATCTTTCTAACGAGCTATCATATGCGTCAAACGGAGATCATATGCCAAAGTTACGACCCCGAGAAATTGATGTACCAATTTACCCAAAACGGGGCCCAAAATTTGGCGTTTCATCTTCTAAGGGTCGGTTTTGGAATGTGAAGGGTTTTCCATTGTTTCTCAATAATAAATAGGCTTTCGAGCCTCATTGTAACATAGTTCAGAATAGTTCAGAGGCTTGTAGCCGCACATCTCTTCTCAGAGATAAGCTACCATCGCCCTAGCTGGGTTATTTCCAATTCTGGTTGTAAGCATATTTCAGTATTTTCCATTAATGAAATGAAGTATTATTTCCGCTGCATCTCTTTATTCATGGTTATCGCATCTCTGTATTTATGGTTCTCTATAATCTATTGCGTTCCTGCTTAAATCCGGATCAATGATTATATGATGAGATGATTCTTCTACAGCAAGTGGTTGCTCCTCTTGGTTACATTCAAAAGAAGGCACAACAAGTGTTGAAACTCTTGAAGATAGCAAACAAAGTAGTCAATCATCTTCAGGAGTGGGCTTTTAAGTATCCAGATGCTCCGCAACATTTGGAGAAGAAAGAAAAGATTGTCGCAGAGCTGGATAGAGCTTAATTGAGACTCCACCATAAAAACTACATGCATCTTGGAGAACAGTCGATTAGTACTATCACTACTTATAATCAACTACACAATGGTTTTGAGTCTCCAACATAGAAGCATGGGATGCCTTCGATAGGTACACTTGAAGCAATCAGAGGTGGGGAGATCATCTTCCCGGAGATTAGGAAATAAAATAAACAAATCAAGAATGCAACAGAATGGGAAGGCTTGGAAACCAAGGAAATTATTCTATAGTATGCCATTGCACCAGTCAAAGCTCATATGAAATTTTCATGGTTGTGGAATAATGTGTAGTCAGACTCCATGAACACATTGACGAAGCATTGGAGGTGAAAATGCGCTACATTGGGGACTTTCCACTTTTGATTCAAATCCATATCCACAAAGTTCATAGCTTGGGACACTTACATTACAACTGAGCTCCATGAGAAAGCAAATGACTTATCAATTTGATGAGCCTTTGTCTTGTTATCAAATTTTTCTTATATAATCGTCATCTCATTTGTAATTTGTCTTATGTAATAAATGATATGTAATGAAGTCCAAATGACACATGTGGAATGTGAATAGCCACACATTGGAATGTATTGAGTTATGTATATAATATAAATAGCCATAGAATTCAAAGGGTTGTGAGTAAGCTCAAAGGTCATTCTTACTTGTTACAAATAGCTCCTCATAACTCAAGCAAATGGATTGGATTCTAGAGGTCTTGGCTTGGCTTCTCTTGTAATACATAGGAGATAGATCATTCTTTAGAGAAGCAAGTTGTGGCTTCATGTTCCATTATTGGATACAAAATTTCATCTATGTAACAATGTATTTGGGATCTTGCACTCTTAATCAAAATTTCAATGAGATGACACTTCTTCATAAACGTATCATAGATATAGTAGGACAATTCTTGTTATTTTTATGGTATGTGTCATTTTAATCAAACACTAAGTTAATGAACTAATTTGTTTCTTATCTATGGTTATTATTGACTAAATGTTGTTATGTTTTAACGGTTGTTGTTTATTATGTGGACTAATCTACAAGTATTCAACAAGCCTTTCTCTTTCTTCCCTAGTCCCCCTTTAGGATAAAACTATTATTTTTCTAACTGGTAGCTCATTTTCCCTACTAGTCATGGAAGTCTCCCATGTACACCTTACATTGGGTGTCTCACAAAGCTCACATTATTTTTGTTGACCTCGACACAAGTGACATTATCAAATCATGGTTTCGAGAGCCTTCCAATTTTCGACATCGCCCATTCGCATCCTATCTGACCAAGATTCTTAGATATGTATATCAATACTTGATAGTTATGTGTTGTCTGTTGCATGGGTGCAAGAACGCTGAGGTGAGGAGAATTAGATATATATGCTCAACATGGCGGTATTCCATGGCAGAGTTTTCAATTAGGAATATATATTGTCCTATGAGTTGTGACGTCATGTGGGGCAAGAAAAAACAACTTTGAGGGCGAACCAGGAACCAAAATTCTACATGTTTTCATTTCTCTTAAATGGAATCTGTGCAAAGTATGTGTTCTTGGGAATGAACTGGAACTTGACCCATGAGGAGAAGTTCTTGGTTTACTTCCACTGGATAGGTTATTAGAATAAAGCTTCAGAGGCATATATGACAAATTGGCTGAGCACTTCTTTGCAATTATCTTTTAGATGATATTCGAGATCAATCCTCCTTGCATGACCGATCAGGTGAAGGAGTCACTCCGAGATATCGCGGACTTGTTTGTGAGAGAAACAAGAAATGGAAAGTTGATCCTTTACAAAAATGATCTATTCAACTAGAACATGAGAAGAGGAAGTAGGATGAGTTTCTCTAATGATCCAGGTCCGGGTGTGACAAAGGACCCTTCCAATACCTTTTACTTTCGTGATGTGTTAAATTGTATTTTTAAAAGAACATAAAGGAATACATGTACATGTTGTAAAGAAGAGGAACATGTCAATCATCAACAACGTTAATTCGTTGATAACGGATTTCGTATAGGAGGGACTATGTCTCCGGGCCCTGGTGTCAAGATGGTGTAGGCTGTTGCATTAAGTGTTGTCAATAGTGATGATGTACATAAGAGGTGATGTCGCTATCATACAAGGAAAATACCCTCACGTAGGAGTGGCTCCAAGAGATGTTCCAC
Organism: Pinus taeda; assembly: GCA_000404065.3. Classification (NCBI taxonomy): domain Eukaryota; kingdom Viridiplantae; phylum Streptophyta; class Pinopsida; order Pinales; family Pinaceae; genus Pinus; species Pinus taeda. The sequence continues at coordinate 126,164 of APFE031367186.1, forward strand.
CACAGGAACTCTCAGTCAATAGGACTTCTATCAGTATGACACAAACTCATGCATGATGATCATCCCGCTAACATGGCATAAAAGGGATCTCAATACAAACATATAAGATGACAACATGAGTATCCCATCAACATAAAACAAAGGGATCTCAAAACACAACATGACAAATCATGAAAACAAGTACATCACATATAGGATTCCACATCACATCAAGCAGGAATCATGAAAACAAGTAAGAAACAAGATCCCACATCAAACATCAAACAGGGATCCATGCAGCACAATACATAGCAAAAGAAGTACATGAACACACTGCATATACCTCACATCCAGGGGCCATCGGAAGAAACGAGATTTCAAACTGCTGAAACTGTTCGGACCTGATGAGCCCCAAAATTGGTAACTTGTTGGGCTCATTTGGCCTAATTATCCTTGTTCAGTCCTTGTTCAATCCTTCATTTTTCATAGCTTATGAATTATTTTCAGTATGTTTATGTCATTTGTACGAATAAGGGTAGTCACTCTTCCTAGGTGGCTAACATGTTCTCATTTCAGGTTTTTTGACACATGTTGGAGCAAAACCGAGCAATCATGGGCTAGAAGACAGCCAAGCCTGAGGTGAGGATTCGTAGGGGGGTTGTCTATGGCATTAAATAACCCTTCCTCGGGATCTTCACCCCCAACTTCGAGCTCCAAAAGCCACCAAAACCGAATCTAGAAGGTAGCCAAGCAGATTTTGGAAGGGACTGTCTAACTCATAGTTTGGAGAGCCGAGTTCCATAGATTTAGGAGGCCAGCTAGGGCCCTCGTGATGTATAAATGTTGAGGCCTCAGCCTTCATAAGGGACTTTTGAAACTATTTCATATTTTTCACTACAGTGCTGTTAACTTTAATTTGTTCTCTTGTAGCCATTTTTGGCATAACTCTTATGACTATTTTTTGATAATGAGAAGCAGTCCGGTTTTATACCAACTCTGAGTTTTCTATAGGAGCCATAGCTCTCAGGGTTGGGCCCAACCTGAGAGCCTAGGGCTTCCTTTCTGTACTGTTACTTTTCCTTTATGCATCACTGTTTCCCTT
>APFE031367190.1:2261-38769 GCA_000404065.3 Pinus taeda
TTTAAGTGAATCCTATGGGCCAAAGGCCCAAATACCATATTTATAAAAGAGGTATGGTAAATTAATAAAAATATAAATAAATGAGAGGTATGGTAAATAAATAAAGCATTTTTATATTTACTCCATAAGTCACCTTATATACATGCAAGGGTGTAAACAAATAAAAATATAAGTAAAGTGGAGGTATGGTAAATAAATAAAATGTCTTTTTATACTTACTCAAAAGGTATGGTAAATAAATAAAAATATAAATAAACTGGACGCATGGTAAATAAATAAAACCCCTTTTTATATTTAGTCCATAACCCTCGTTCTATTTATGAAGGCTCAAGAAAGAGGTTTTATTTAAGTGAATCCTATGGGCCAAATACCATATTTGTGAAAGAGATATGGTAAATTAATAAAAATATAAATAAGCGAGAGGTATGGTAAACAAATAGAACATTTTTTTATATTTACTCCATAAGTCACATTGTATTTATGAATGATATGGTAAATTAATAAAAATATAAATAAACGAGAGTTATGGTAAACAATTTTTATTTATTTATTTTTTATTACCATGCAAAAAAACATTATTAACCCTAATATTAGTATTAATAAAAATAAAAATGGCACATGGTATTGACCCATGGTATTCACCAAAATGTCACATGGTATTGACCCATGGTATTCACTTGGAATGTAGCCTATTTAAATGGGGGAATTAAACCATAATAGATCCATCTTTACTCTGGAGATTGTGTTGCCAGGTTTTTGAAATCCCTCCCTCTCTGTACAAACAAAAACTACATTGTTATAGCTAGTAATTTCTTGTAATTTCTTGAGTAGTGGGTTATGTAAAAAATTGAGCTTTGTTTTGTATTTGTTGTAAAAAATTGGACTGGACTTTTATATGTTTGAAATTTCAGTAGAGCTTGATGCATTGAATCCATTTGTCTTTACTGGGATATTAAACCAGCTGAATTCTGGGTAGTGGGTTATGTAAAAAATTGAGCTTTGTTTTGTATTTGCTGTAAAAAATTGGACTGGACTTTCAACAACGGTTTGTGCAGTAAATAGCATTAGACTGTTGGGTGTTGTCCGAAATGAGGTTGAACACAACTTCTTGTCTGCAAAGTCGGTTGTTGGGCGAGCCACCAAAAGGGTCGTTGTATCCAACCGAGAAATCATGCACGTTATGTTTTTGGTTTGAAAATTATTTCACAACTATTGTTCTTTTATTGTACAATTTGAAATTAGATAAAACTTGTGCAAATAAATTTTAAAAGTCATATGATGGGCAGTGTAAAAATAAAAACGTCTTAAAAAAATTCCTTGACAGGTAGGGTCACCTGTCAAATTTAACCCCTGGGTGCAGACATTAAGATTGCCCCAGGGTTATTCCATGGAGACTGGGCCATTGTTGAATTGCTAACAGGGGGAAGTGCAGAAGATGATCCCTGTGGTTGGGAAGATGAGGATATTATGATCGCAGATGATTGAGGAGACGTTGTAGGGATTCCACTGGGTGGATTGATAATGGTCTAGAGTGGAGGAGTGGATGGTTGACTTCGCAGTGAAGAGTTTGAGATGGATGATGTTGATGAAAGAGTCTCACTGTCGGACCCTTCAGGTGATTTCCTTGCTCTTTTCCTTTTGGGAAGAGGTAATTCGATTGGCCGAACACCAAACTTTTCACTCTTTAATCTGGTCAGGAGATGAGCAGGGTTATACTGCGAAGTTACGCTACCCTGAGATTTATCAGATCTTTGAGGGGAAATGGAAAATCGTTGAAGTTTGTGAATCATAGATTCGACTTCAGGAGGTTCAATAATAGATTGTTCCGAAATGTCAGGATTTGTAGCAGCGGTTGATGCTCCGGCGACTTCTAACTCTGGATTTAAGTGTAATGGAGAAGTCGGGGGAGATGGTGAGGGCGATTTACTCTTAGAATGGTATTTTGATTTAGATTTACTTGCCATTCATAGTTTAGGCCCTCCTTCTAGCGCCAAACATGTTGAAGGCCCCGAAAATCGGGTCTACAACAAGGGGGGTACCCGCCCGGTCCAGACCTTGGTTAGCAGCTCCTTATCCGTTTGGTATAGCGGGTCCGACTAGGGATATGGGACCAGTTTCCCAATTTAGTGTGTGTGTGTGAGAAAGATGGGTATTTCTGTTCTAAATGGAATACTTCTCTCCTAATTCTAATCTAATGCTATGCTATTGTATTCTAATAAACAGAAAAACATCAAAATTTATGCTAACCCGGGGTGTGATCTTTCTTCTATGTGATCTAAAAAGATTTCAAATAATAACTAGTAATAAAGATCATTCAGCTATTATAAGAAAAGGATTCAATAAAGATGAACTACTTCATATAATAAGTTAGACGAAACAGTTGTGAAAACTTATCGCATAAAAGAGCTATTCATACACTAAGCATAAATAAATAGTTATCACCATACAAAAGTGCCAAATGATAACTCAAGCATCCACGCTACAATATATAAACAACTGAAAACTGAATATCACTTTAAAGCATAAGTAGAAATGGTTAAGAGATAAAAGTACCATTTATAACTAGTCCTACTCATGAGCTTCAAGCGACAATTGATTTATCTCTCCTTGATTTAACATCCACTAAGAGTACGGAAGTGCAACATCAGTAGCAGATATCAAATGCAAATATCAAATAAACCCTGTTCCATTCATTCATCAAAACCTCCTTGGAGGGTGCAAAAGTGCATGTTCTGAGGACAAGTTTTTGATAAATTTCTGGACCCTTCTCTAAATGCATGAGAAGGGTTTAAATACTACTACCTAGATAACTTATTTATAGAAATTCAGGATTCGGTTTAAATGACCGTCCTTTTTCTAAGTAAAACTATTTCTAAAATTAAATCTAATATCTAACTATTTCTAAATTTGCTCCTTAACGTCGCAAGCATTCAGTATTTGCCTGAGTAGAGTCGGCTGACTGTATTCCGTCTTTGGTTGAGTTAAGAAAATAGAATCGGCAAGAGCTGGCACTATCTTCTCAGCAAAATCAATGATATACCTGAGAGTCATCCAATGACTATGTGGCTTTACCATGTATGCCTGGTAATAATCTCATTTCAACTTGGTTAACCCTTGGATTGCTTCTGCTTTTTCTTTATCTTTCTGTTTCCAGTTTGTTTCTATCATTGCTTTCTTGCAATTTTCGGGGCTTGCAGGTGACTGAGTAATTAGAAGCCTTCCTTTTCGAGCAAGTTTTCTTAGCGATGTGCAATTATCGGAAACTGCCTCTGTTTCTTGATCCGGGCTTCCCTGATGCGTTTTTCACCTCTTGTGCATTTTTCTCTTATCGGGTATAAAGCTCAAAATTTGTAAAAATAGTGATTCCATGAGCTCTTGACCTTGAGCATTAAACTGTCTGTTTCTGGTATCAGCATTATTCAGTACCCATTCAACCATGGCTGTATATGAGAAATATGTGATGGATGCCTCAAAAGAGTTCTGCAGCTCTTTCTCTTCCTTAAGTAGATTAGGTGTGCCTTCCCAAATGGACATTGGAGTACTGCCTTTCCTCCTCATATTTTCCTGCATACTGCCTTGTATAACGCTTTGTCCTTCATTCCTGTAGTTTACCAATGTAGTGGAAGTAATGATAAAAATAATGACAAGAAAACTTTAAATGTTGAAGATATGCAAAGCACGCCACCTTACGTGAACTAGTTCTTCGAAAAACACAACACCATATTTCATTAACAACTAGCAACAACTCATTAATTTGCATTAAAGTGCATGACCAGTTCTTGGCCTAAAAAAGGTTTTCTCGAATAATGAGCCAGAACCAACTGTGATGGAGAGGTCTTGCGATTTTTCTTTGCGATATCACAGATCGTTGTATCGCATTACCACAATTTCATCGTGTTGTTCTATCGCAAGGTTGCTTGGTCGCAATATCGCAATATCGCAAGATCGAGATCGCTTAATAGTTATAATCATTATGTGTAATTCATGTGATGTTTGCGATGTGTGATATGCGATATCACATATCGGCGATTTTAAGGTTTTTCAATGTGAGTGCTTCTTAATGCATGCGATGCGATGGAGTTTCGTGTCGCAATCTTGCGTTTTTATCATTTTGGCTCATTTAGAAGGTACCCTATCATTCTTTGCACGATGCGATATCTCTTAAGGTGTGAATTTACTTTCTTCATTATGAAACTTAGGTTTTTTAGATTCTTCAAAGGTATTTTCCTAAGTCCATGATGTTGTAAGTTTCATCTAAAAGGAAATATAACACTAATTGATTTTTTTAATTTTTTTTTACTAAGGGTCCCCACTTATTTAGTATTAGCAATAACACTTCATAAGGAGGGCGGTTGTTGGTGTCCACAACAGCTCCTTAATATAGATGATAGTAGAAGAGACCAACTTATTAAGATTTTATGCAAAATTTCTTAGAGATTGTTCATCATAATCATCAAGAGAGAGATATCTATGTGTCTCATGGAATGATTGCCCATATGTGACTCATCAAGATTTGCATCAAGAATAATCAAATGTCACAAGCTCCCCCTAACAATATGCATGATCTTATTCTTTGTAGGTAGAATCTCATCATCAAAACTTGGAATATAATATCTTCCTATGGTGCCTGCATCTTATTAACAACATAGATTCATATTCTGAGAATTTAGGACACATTCCATATGATCTCCTTTTGGTTCAACATGATTCCTTTTCCAAACTTGTATAACTATCCTTCCATGCTTGGTTGTCATGGTTTTATCTTGTTTAGGGACCTATTTCATATCACAATTACGAGCCACATGACCAATATTATGACATTTTTAGCATTTCGTAAATGAGGAGGCATGATTTTTTTTTTAAGTTTCTTCTAGGAGACAGATGGCGTCCATTATATTTTTCCTTGTTGCATGCCCTACAATCCTTTTCCATGTGCCCAAAATTTGTACAAGAGCAACAGCAACCAAAAAATATACTTTGGTACCTGGAAGATGGATATTGCCTTGATCTACTTCTAAATTCATTTTTCCTTAAGATCCTTTGACATGTTTATTGTCTCTTGAATTATTGACACCATTCGCACACATTCTTGGAGTAGGGTTTATTTTAAGGTTCTATTGATTAATATCATTTATTTTCCTCGAATTGGGGCAGTCAACATTTCTTCCAAGCTTGTCCATGTCCTTATTGTTTGATGCATTAGGATTTGCATCATTTTTGCTTGAGGGTTTACTTGCATAACCAAGACCTAATTTATCAAGGGAGGATCTTTGATGATAATAGGATGGCATCTAGGGTTTGAGAGCTCTTTAGACTCTTTTTCAATTCATCAACCTGTTTCCTTAGGATATAAATTTATTCTTTCATCTTCTTGCATTCTTCATCCTTGTTTTCTATATGGTTATCCATATCTTCCTTCATCATTGTTGTTTCACATGATTCGGCCCTGAGAGAGATGACATCTTATTTTAATTTGTATATCTCTTCATCCTTTTATTAAAGTTGGTATTCCATGGCATTCCTTTCCTTTTTTTCTTCACCAACTTTCCCTTCGAGGAGGGCCAGACCTTCCATCACTATTTCAGACCCTTGTGCTTGTTTCTTTGCTTCTTCTAGTTGAGTTTTGAGAGAGGAAATATCTTCTTTATATTGACTTTTTTTGCTCCAACATTTTTCAATTCCTTATATGTTAGATCAATAAGGTTTGTAAAAATACCCTTCCTTTCCTTTCCTTCCTTTAGTTGCTTTTTCAGGTAGGTTACTTCTTCATTTTGTATCTTCTCCTTTTGATGCAATTCCTTCATATCTTTAGATATTTTCTTCTCTTCAAGCTTTAAGTGAGCAATTTCTTCTTTTGACTTATTGATATCATGATAAACATATTTTATATGCTTCTTGAGCTCCTCATTTTCTATCTTTAGCCTTTTTATTTCTTCTAGGGTAGCTACAAGCTTCGTCTTGAGGTCTTCTTTGAAGTTTTTTTTCATATTCTAGGTTTTCATTTCTCTTGGTGTCTTCAACTTTGCTTTAGACTATATTTTCTGGTTTTAGGTCATCCTTATGCACTTGACTATCATCAGAGGTTATGAGCAAAGGCCATTTTGAATGAATATCTTGAAGATTCTCCCAAAGCTCTTCTGTTGATAAACATTTCTCAATTTTGACTTTCATAGGATCGGGTAAGCCACTCAAGATTTCCTTTATCGTTATTGAATAATGTTCCTTGGACTCTTCTTCCATTGTGTTTCTAGTAATCACTGATTCCCAAACTTCAAAACCTTGAGCCATCAAAAATAATTTCATTCTACCCGTTTGTACTTCCAAATTTATTCCATTCAACATGGGGATTTTGACTACCTGATTTTCATCTAAATTTTTGGCTAAGGAAGAGACATCTTTAGAAGGTTTGGAGCCTATTGTTGCTACTACAACACCCTCCAAAATTTCACTACATTCAAATTTTGGAGCCTAATATCATCATTGTATCTAGTGCTTCCTTGATCATCAAGGTCGCCTCATGTTATTCTATGTGTTTCAAGTGTTCTTGAATGGTCTCAAGTGTCGTCGCATTGATTAAAACACATTTAGGTACATTTCATGGTCATAACATCTTTGTTGTTTTAAAACAACACTTGTGGGTCACAGTTGAACACACTTCACTCATTGTACTTGATTAATGTGTACAAAGTAGCATTTTTATGATAGATAGTTGAACACATTTCACTCATTGTACTTGATTAATGTGTACAAAGTAACATTTTTATGTATATCTATCATTGTTCAAACTTGTTTAAGTTTTCTCAATGAGTTGGCATGGGTCACACATAGTTTTATGTTGAAACTCTTCTTTTTCATGCCTCACCCTATATTCCAAACTTATACAAATATTTGGTTTCAAAGCAAACCCATTAAGGCCAAGAGTGCATGAGCACACTCTAAAACCTCGATTGGGAATCCTTTTTTGTTCAGTAGTGTGCCATGTGACCTCCAAGGGTGCTAGGCACATTCCTTAAGTCTCTTTCACCTTTCTTGTTCCAAACAGCACCCTTCAACATATTAAGTCTTCCTTTGAGCACACTCCTTCAAATCGAAGAAGTGTGCCCTTATAGAGCACATGATCACACCCCAAAGGCCTCAATATTCACCCTTAATCCTTCCCCAATGCGCCATGTTCCCTCTAGACCATTTTAGTGCATTAGCACACTCTGAACGCATGAATTTGTTTCCCTTCAGCCTTCAGACTTGTGCCATGCACCCTCCTGGGCCTCTTGAGCACATAAGCGCACCTTTAAGGCTTGAATCCTTCATCCTTTAGCCTCCAGGACTATGCCCACCGCCCTTCATCTCTCCCTTGAGCACACAGTGCACTTGGGAATCTCGAAGCCTTCCTCTTTGTCCTTCAGACTTGCGCCATGCACCTTGCTTTGACTGCCTCTCTCTCTTGAGTGTATGAGCACATGACAAAGCCCTAAATCCTCCTTCTCTCATCCCTTTAGCCTTTCAAAGTGCTCCCATGCACCCATAATATCCTTTTGTCCCTTTTGAGCGCACTGAAAATGCATGAATAAAAAATTGGCATACAATATGGTATAATAGTATATTTTCAGGTTGATAGTTTCTTTTCGTGAATTATTGTAGCAATAGGTATTTAAATAACATTATGGTAAGCGTACATGAGGAAGATTCAGCAAAGAGAACAAACAAAGGAAGCATTGAAAGATCAAAGAACACTCTTGAATCTTGGTGATCAAAGCACCCTGAAGACTCCATTAGATCAAAGACCATTTGGAGGATGGAGACATCAACAATCAAAGTTGCTCAAAGAACGACGACACAACTGACATCCATGTCACCACTAAATAAGTATATGTCCTCATTCACAATTAGTCTCATTAAGCATGTCAAGTCTCATCACATGATGATGTGGAAGTCATGATCTATTGTTCTAATCGTTGTAAAGACAAATAAGTGGAAGTCCAAGAGTCATATGTATGAACTAAAGAGACATGGAACTCCAAGAGCCATGTAATACCAAAATTCATATGTAATTTCAAAATTCATTTGGAATTCCAAGGTTCATTAGAAGTTGGAAAGTCAAGAGTCATGAGGATGTGAAAGGTCATGCCTCAAGTTATAAAAGGATCCTCATTTCTCATGTAAAAGACTTTTAACCTTGGCTTCTCCCATAAGGCATTAGAGAGACAAAGTTAGTACTTTTGGGAGCAAGTAGTGGTTGTAACGCTCCACTATTGGAGCTAGTGGTTTTCATTGTATTTATGTATCTTGGGAATTTTGCTTAATATCGAAGCCTTCCAAGCCCACACATTTTCACACATGGATTATGAATTTTTCAAAGTATTCTTTGAATTTTTATGGTTCATTTTTTCTTTCATACATACTGGAGTAATTGAACTATTTCAGTGACTTTGGCTCTTACTTATTAGAAATGTGTTGTTATGTTTATAATGATTTTCGAATCTCTGTGAACTATTTCGCTTGATGTCAGACGAACCTTTCTCTTTCATGTGTGTATCCATTAGGGTAGAACTATTTCTTCTATCTTAGAGGCTCACTTCATTTTCTCCTTCATGGTAAGAGAAGCTTGGTACATCTACAATTAAAAATTCACAAGGCGCACTCACTTGCTCATTTAAAATGAAATTTACGCTTTTATCTCGTGTTGACAGCTAAATCCAAGGCATATCTTTAAGTAGAAAGAAGTTGGGTCGTATTCTGGATGGGACTCCTACACAAAACTTTGTGAGGTTTATTTGGGACCTTATATCAGGGAAACCCCTTGTATTTTGGTAGTGTCCAGCACCTTCAAAATTCTAGTGCTAGAAGGAAGACAGCTAGTTTTTTATGGCTGATAATTATGCACACCCTAATCATTCATCTTTATGACAAGGTATAAATATTTAGAGCACCACTCTGGCTCTTGTTCCTGAACTAGGAGGATATTATAGGCCTAGCTTGGAGTTGACTTGCAAGGTTATCTACAAATAAATATGGGCACTTTGACTTATAACTCGTCGGTACGCAAAGGCTATCGGATTAATTCCTGGAGCGTAGAATCTCGTACGTTTTCCGAAGAAGAAATAAATAACCTGTACTGGTGTTGGGTCCTTCATTTTTGGGTTGCGATACATTATGAAATTTGACCACATTTTGACCAAGGGTAACCATTTAGAAGTTGCAGAGGCGATAGCTGGAGAAGAAGAAGGGACCCACCAAAGACCAGCAGTTGTGGAAGGAAGTTCAAAGTTGTTAAAAAATTATATATTACTGAGCAATGGAACACATAAAATATTGCATAAACACAAACACAGAAAATGTATAAAACAGAAGAGACATAGATATACATGGTTCACCCTATTTAGGCTATGTCCACGGAGAAACAACCAGTCCTTTCTTGATATTATCAATTAAATGAAGAGATAGAACCTACAGTAGATCCGTTGTAATTTACGCTTCACTCTCACACAATCTCCTCTCTCTTTCTCACTCAAAAAACACATATACACATCCATAATAAAATTCCCTCATACTTAGTAAGGGGTTTCCTTCTAGGGTAAAAAACCCTAAATTAAACATAACTTCTACAGTCAAATCATCCACCTAGTGAATGGCTCAAATTGACTACGAAATTACAATATTTTACAAGGAAATTTTACATCTATTTTTAGCTTTAGGGGCGCTGCCCCCGAACCCTCTAAAGGTGATTAAATGGGGGTTATTTTCATCCCATTATGAAATGGGGTCCAAAAAGGTGATATCTCTGAATAAATAAGATAATTAGGCTCCATGAATAAATAAGATAATTAGGCTCCATGCCCAACAATCTTCGACTAAGAGAGTGATTATAGAAAATCCATCATTGATTCATTTGCTGGAAAATGCTTCCACTTTGGACCTGGCTATTTCTCATCTTCATCATCATACTTGAAGACCAATTTAAACCAAGAAGAATATCAATTTCTCCCCTGTTACAACTTTTGTTAACATATCTGCAGGATTCTTGCTAGTGTGTATCTTTTCCAACTTCAACTGTCGATATTCCAACACTAACCATATGAAACAGTACTTGAGATGTATATGTTTAGTATTGGAATGAAAGGTTGAGTTTTTTGTAAGATGAATGGCACTCTGGATGTCACTGTATAACCTTCCCATCTCCTTCTTATTACCTAATTCATCCATAAACCTTTACAACCAAATCATTTCATTACTAGCCTTTGTAGGAGAAACATACTCTACTTCCATCATTGAAAGCGCAACAACACTTTGTATTTTTGAAACCCAAATGATAGTTGTTCCACGTACAGTAAACACATACACTGTGGTGCTCCTCATGTTAAATTTATCACCTGCCATATCAACATAAACATATCCCTGTAGAGCAATTTTTTAACCACCAAAGCATAATGCTTGATTTGTAGTACCTCTCAAATACCTGAGAATCCACTTCACTACCATCCAATTTTCTTTTCCTAGATTGTTTATGTACTTGCTTACAACTCCCACTGCATATGCAATACCAGGCCTTGTGTAGACCATTACATACATTAAGCTTCCAATTGCTAATTCATATGGAACTTTAGACATATAATCCATCTCTTCCTGAGACTTGGGACACATCTCCTTAGTTTGAAATGGCTATCCAAAGGTGTACTAATTGGTATTTCATTCTGCATATTAAATATTTCCAACACCTTTTGTATGTACTCACTCTAAGACAATGTTAATTTGTGATTTTCCATATCTCTAGTTATTCTCATACTAAGGATTTGTTTTGCAGCACCCACATCCTTCATTGCAAATGAATTTGTCAATTTTCCTTTAAGTACATTTATTTCCTGCATGTTAGACCCTGCAACAAGCATGTCATCTACATACAATAAAAATATAATATAGTTTTCATCATTTTTCCTTTTGAGATAAATAGAATGATCAGAGTGACATCTAGTATAACCTTGTTCATACATAAACCTGTCAAATTTTAGATACCACTACCTTAGAGCCTATTTTAAGCCATACAAGATTTTCTTCAACCTGCACACTAGTTTCTCCTTCCCTTTGACCTAATATCCTTGTGGTTGTTGCATATAGATCTCTTCCTCAAAATCCCCATGGAGAAAGGTTGTCTTTACATATAACTATTCAAGATGAAAATATTATGTTGCTACTAGACTTAAAATAGTTTTGATTGAAGTCATTTTAACAATAGGAGAAAATATTTCATCAAATTCTATACCTTTATTATGTGTAAACCCCTCCACCACAAGTCTAGCTTCATACCTTTTTCTACCTCCATCTTCTTCCTTCAACCCCTAAACCTATTTATTGTGCAATATTGTTTTACCTATAGGCAACCTGACTAAGTCCCAAGTCTAGTTATGTACCAAGGATCCCATATTCATGGTTAGCCCCCACTTCTTCTTGGTTTCTAACTGCACTACTTCTTCATAACATTTTGGTTCACCAGAATCAGTCATCAATACATAATATAATGAAGGATAGTATTGTTTAGGGGGTCTACTTATCCTAGTAGATCTTTTAACACCATTTTCAGGTGTTTGAGGTGCCTTTTGTTGTCGTGATTGTTGTTGTTATTGTGGTTTTTTTCATTATGATTTTTCAAACACCTTTACTTTTTCTATGATCTCATCAAGCACTGTGTATTCTCTATTTTCTTTTTCCTGATTATCTTCCTACATATGATCCTTATACAAGAACCTTTCATTGAATATGAAATCTCTACTCCTAATTATTTTTTCATTTTCATAATCATATAAGCGATAACCAAAATCATTAACAGCATATCCAATAAACACTTTTCTTTGATTTTTCTTCAAGATGTGTTCTATTTTCTTTATTAATGTGGACAAAGTATTCACAACTAAAATTCTTTAAAAATGATTAGTTTACCTTTTTACTTGTCCATGCCTCCTCTGGAATACCTCCATCCAAGGAACTTGAAGGCCCTATGTTTATTAAATAAACAGCAGTATCTACCGCATTTGCCCAAAATTGTAAAGGCAATAATGCATGCAATCTTAGGCACCTTGCACACTCCATGATTGTCTTGTTCATCATTTCCAACACCATTTTCCTATGGTGTTCTTGGAACTGTCTTTTCTCTGTGAATTTCGTGTTGTGTACAATAAATAATTTGCTACAATATTCACCTCCATTATCTGATCTGAGACACTTCAACTTCTTTCCTGTCTTATTCTCAACCAAAGATTTACATATCTTTAAAGTATCAAATACATCATATTTATATCAAATAAAAAAAATCCAGGTTTTTCTGGTTGAATCATCAATAAAAGTAACATAATAACGAGAGACACTGATAGATGATACATGAGTAGGTCCCCATATATCTGTATGCACAAGATCTAATTTTTCACACTTATTTTCTTTCCCAACTTTGAGGAATTTGACTCCCTTCTATTTTCCATAAACACAATTCTCACAGAAATCCAAATCAAGATGTTTCAAATGTGGCAACAAATTTCCTAAGTGAAGAATCTACATTCCCCTCTCACTCATGTGCTCGAGCCTATGATGCCACAATGATGTATCTTCTCCTATGGAGGTTAAATAATTAACATAAATATGAATACCATTGCATAAATACAATGTACCAACTATTTCTCCTTTTTCTATTACCAGGGCTCCTTTAGTGACCTTCCTAGTTTTATCTATAAAATTAGTTACAAACCTTCACCTCCAAAATGCCCTGTTGAAATTAGATTTTTCTTCAGATCTAGAACATGTCTTACCTCCTTCAATATCCATTGGTTTCCATTATGTTGTTTTATGAAAAAATTCCTATTGCAATGATTTTACAGGGTTTATCATCACCCAAACAAACCTATCCAAAATCTCCTTGAGAATAATCACGAAAATCTTTCCTATCAGGTGTGGCATGGAATGAGGCCCCTAAATCTACCACCCAGGCATCAATAATATTTTCTAATGAAAGAATCAAAGCATCTTTCAACACATCACATGTCATATTCGCTTCATGATTGTTTTCTTGTTGTGTGTCTCTTATTTTCCCTTCCGAGACTCACAGTATTTCTTCAAGTCTCACTGGAGCTTTTCCATCGCATTTCCTCACTAAGGATTGCACCGAAAACATCATCAAACTTAAAGTACTAGATCCAGAGACAGACTTACTAATTTCCATAACTAAACCATTCGAACTTTCTAGCAATGAGCATAGAAATAATAAATCCCTAACTTCATCATCAAAATTTAACCCTACAGAATTGTTGACAGTGTTGGACCCGCCAACGTGTCAGGGGATCTCCCAGGTAAGAAGTCCCAACTAGACCTCAGACCATCTGGTGCAAGATTCCCAGCAATGGGTCATACAATATCGCCTTGACAGTGCTTGCACACAGAGGTAAGTAAGATGTCCCTGTTGGTAGCAAGGGTGTGATACATGCAGCAAGTCAAGGAAGGTGCATGAACGGTTCTAACACACGGAGCATAAGGTGAGTGCACCCCTTGGAAACTTGTGAAAGCATGGGGTTAATAAGGGAACACACGAGAAAAGATGCATCACAAACTGGAAGGAAAGTAAGCTAGCAATACAAAGTGATGGTTGAACCAACAACACATTTCAGTAAGATTCATACATACATACATAGGAAAGCCATACATGCATGTGTAAGCAAACAGATACATCTATCATTTAGAGTAAACAAGATAGATGAAATAAATACGACATATGCGTGAAATATGTTGGCTCTGTTATATTAAGAAGTGAAAGTTCCAGTCATACAATACAACCATGAACAACCACTAGTTCCAACAGCGGAATGTTATAGTCACTGTCGCCTGCTCCTCCAAAGAGATATACTAGCTCTGCATAGTGGAGAAGCCAAGGCTCATTACAATACTCTCCAATATTTCTCTAAGATACTCCTATCAGAAGCTTGGCTGACCAAAAGCCCTTACAATGAGTTATGAGGTTTTATTTATAGAAAAGAGTGGGGTGGCACTTGACATTCCCTTTTGTGACTCTTCATCTACCCTCATGACTCTTCACCTACTACATGATTGTTACGTCCAACTATCGACACTTGGACTTTTACTATACATGAAATTACATTAAAATGAACATGTACCCATGTGGGATGACATAGGCTTGAGAAAGCCATGCAAGGCATCACTAAGACTCAAACATATGTGGGATGACCAACTCTTTGACATCCTCATGGTGGTCAACCGTGACGGACTAATACCAAGCTTGGCGATCCATGGAGGTGTCTGAGCACTCAATGGTGACATCTTGTTGAAAGCAAACTCTTACCTCCATTGCATCCTGGTACACGGATATGGCTCCTATGTCCAACTCGTCTGATAGCATGTGCATGGTCGTCCTAGGTGCGACCGAACCGTCAACATGTTGATGCATAGTGTCTGCGCTGATCTCCAAGAAAGTGATGGTGGTCATGCACATCAACTTGTCAAAATACATGTTCAACTCCAATCGAACTTGCTTCTTGTCTTCGCCTCAGTGAGTGTGCCAACAAGGTGAGATCACATGTGTGTGCACAATGACATGCATGTTGTTGAATTCCCTTGCATGTGATCAACAACATTGCTCACCTTATTTGCTCCATGCCAGCTACTAGGATGGATTTATAACTTGTATGGGCGCAGTTTCATCCATCTGTGCATGTTGTGCCCCTTGTTGTACCTATTTCTGCTACAACTCATTCTCTCGTCTGTGCAGCGTCTGTTCTTCTTTGAGTTGTTGCTTGAGCACATGAAACTCCTTCTTTGTTTCTGAGTTGAAATATTTAATTATGAGCTAGGGATCAAATTTGCAATCTGGACAAGATCAGGCTAAAATCGTGAGTGATGTTACAACAAATTCATTAATAAACCATCATTGGTAAAATCATGCATAATAATCATCAATTTATTAAAAATAAAGGAGAAAAATATTATTTATCCATAAGAGCATAAATAATTATAAAATGGAATTATATGATAAATTATGATAAATGACGTGATAAAGAATGGTAGAAATAGATGAAATAGGTGTTAAAAAGTGATAATAATAATGAAAAATTAGTGGTCCAACAGGCTTGAGCAAGCCATGCAAGACATCACTAAGGCTCAAACATATATGGGATGACCAACTCTTCAACATCCTCATGGTGGTCGACCGTGGTAGGCTGATGCCAATCTTGGTGGTTCGTGGTGGTGTCCTAGTGCTCAATGGTGACATCCTGCTGAAAGCAAACTCTTGCCTTTGTTGCATATGGGTACAATGATATGGCTCCTCTATCCAACTCATCTGATAGCATGTGCATGGTCATCTTGGATGCGGCCAGACTAGCAACATGCTAATGCATAGTGTCTGTGTTGATCTCCACGCATGTGTTGGTGGTCGTGCGCATCAACTTGTCGGAATACATGTTGAGCTCCAGTCAAACTTTCTTCTTGTCTTTGCCTCGGTGAGTGTGCCAACAGGGTGGGATTGCACACACGTGCACAATGACATGCATGCTTCTGAAGTCCCTTACATGCGATCAACATCATTTCTCACCTTGTCTGCTTCATGTCAGCTGCTAGGATGAATCTATAACTTGTACGGGTGCAGTTTCATCTGTCTGTGCATGTTGCGCCCCCTGTTGTACTTGTTCCTGCTGCAAATCATTCTCTCATTTGTGTAGCTTATGTTCTTCCTTGAGTTGTTGCTTCAACACATGCAACTCCTTATTTGTTTCTCTCTCTTCCTTTACACAATCTTCGTGTCGCACCGTCACCTCATAGCCTCAATCTCCAAAGTTTCTTTCATCATGAGTGGATCTGCTTTGATCTTTCATCTTTGCTTCACCTCTATGTTGTCAACAACTTTCCTCTTGCATTCATCGTGTGCAGGTGTGCTTCCTTATGTTGTTGCTGATGGCGTTGCTCTTTGTGATGTTTTTTTCATTCATATTGATATCCTTGTCCATGAACAACTTCATGTCTTCGTGGATAGGAAATTTCATAAACACTTGATTGAGTGCATCCCCAGTTGCGCTCTTAACAGTGTCTTTGACTCTACTCTCCTAGAATGTTGGGAGACAATCGAACACATGTGATTCCTGGAGACATAGCAACACTCATGGAAAGAAATATGTCAGTCGAAAACCAAAACAAACTTGAGGACTGATTTGAAACATACCTGTGTGATTGATCGTGAAGGTTGCGCAATTTCCACCAGGAGGTCAGGAGACTGACTGCCAAAACTGTGCAAGGCATAGTTTGAGTTGTCATGAGGTCGATTGACTACTGGAACTGCGCAATGCATAGTCCAAATTAGCCTGCTGAGGACTGAAACTGCGCAATGCGCAATTTTAGTTAGTAGTGACATGCAAACTAGAAAACTACATTGTGCAGTTTCTGGGGCCAGCAAAGAATTGCCTCCCAGAATTGCGCAATGCAAGCCTGGTGGTCAGTGTTGGGCCAGACTTGCATAATTTCTAGAGGGAAGGCAAAGCCTTCACTTCCAGAAAAGCACAATTCTAGTCGGGCAAGGAAAGGTCCGAGCCAAGGCAGCCCAAACCTGCCGGCGAGAAGTCTGAATGCATGGTGATACTAAGTGTAAACAAGAGCGAATGATCATTCATGCAAATAGTAAGTGCAGGATTCAGAAAATGGGAAAGCATGCATGTGTGTGAAGTGAGTTGCCGCAACGGTGACCATCGGTGCAAAAATAGTTTCATGCATGCGACAACAGTGAGATGCCAACGAAAACTAAAATGGTGCTTCTACAAGCTAACATACATCAAAAAGATAGAAAGTGCTCATTGAAATCAAGAAGACAGCACTCACACAAAGTGAAACACAAAAAGTGATAAAAATGCAGTGCAAGACATGAAAAGAAGACTTACCCTGAAACAGCCAAGCTGAAAGTGCCGAAGACTCCTTGATGCAATGTGGGATGTTAGAGCTGCAAGATCAATGTGAGGAATGAGCTTTGTAGCCTTTGGTTCATAAGTTTTGATAAAATCTAGGTTATGAGGCACATACCAAAAATCTAGGAAAAAGCAACACTTGGCGAAAGGTTTCTAAAATTATCTATGCATGTAACCTCCAGGTGCTAAAACTAGATCCCTAAATCTAGGGATGCCTTTTACATGTTGCCTTTTGTTATTTCAGGAAGAGCAACCCATGCATGCAAATCAGTTTTTCTCAGTCCCAGAGGGAACCGATCAACCTGGAGTCACAAGAGATAGCCTGCTTGACTAAGAGAGGGATTTGTGCAATTTCTGAGCTGAGTTGGGTTGGCTGTCCTAGAGGGATTGTGCAATCTTTTGGAGGAGCAGGTGACTGCTGCTGAGAATTGTGAAATTTCTAGGAGGATTTGGGCTAGTTGTCCTAGAGGGATTGCACAATTTCTGGGAGGACCAGGTGACTACTTCCCAGAATTGCGCAATTTCTGGGCTGAGCTACAGTGCTGGCCAAATTGCGTAGTTTTTCTGATGAATCTTGTCTAACTACTCTATGCAATTTTGGAGCTAAGCTACCCAACTGATTTTCGCAATTTCTGGGCTAAGCTACAGTGTTGGGCCAGATTGCGCAATTTTCCCAAGAAAGACTGTCTAAATGCATTGCGCAATTTCTGAGCTGAGCAGGCTGGCCAGTAGATTTGCAAAATTTTTGGAGGGAAGGTTGGTTCCCCTCCAGAATTGCTCAATTTTCTAAGGGAGCTTCTCAGCGAGCAACTAGCCCAAGTCCAAAGTGCAGCCTGTGAGTGGAGTGAAGCAAACTAACATGCACAGGCTGGTAAGCTGCTGAAAAACCAATGAATCGTATGTACTTGATAGTACAAGACATGTTGCTAGGATGGTTGGTAGGGAGGCTCCAAAACAAAGTTAAGGCAAAATTTTGGAGGGTGGTTATAACCGCTACAACACTTGGTGACACACTAGTATAACTCCAGTGGTCTAAATGGACCTTGTTCGTGAAAAACAAGTCTAACACCTCCAAAATTATTGTTCAGTTATTTGTTCGTCTTGGTTTCTACACTTACTTGATTGTAAGATGTAGCATCTTCCAAGCTCTTGGTCGGTCGGCACACATTCCAATCAAAGCCAACATAGTTGTTTTAATTAGGGATGAGGAGTACATTGGTGCACAAGCGTATTGGTCGTTAGAGTTTAAGTTTCATCTCTGGTGTTGCTCCACTGCCAGCAGGCCTGGACAATACCACGATGAAGTCACGAAGGAACACAAGCATTGCTCTATTTCCAGCAAGCCTATTTAGCACCCCAGAAGTGTTACTTGTATCACCTCTCTGTGCAGGAAGTCGTTCTCTTCTTTCACCTCATTCATTTTTCATATTTTTCAAAAAAGAATCACATTTTCATTTTTCATTTTTTCATTATTGTGCATATCACATATTCATTTCAGAGGCAGAAGAGGGATCCCGACTTATTGAGAGCAGAAGAGGTTGTTCCATCAGATAATTAGTTTGTATATATCTCTTACATGCTTGTTAATGTTTCCCCCCTCACCTTACTCTACTTTACTAAGCTTACAAGGATTAACCCAAAAACATATGACTAGAGTAGGTGTTACTAGTTCATGCATAAGCATTGTGTTTTCACCAAGCTTCACTTCGAAGAGTACATATTTTCCATTGATGTATCATGGAATGAAGACAACAAGTTCTTACATAAGAGGGAAGACGAAAGATAACCAAGTATTGATAGTTGTACAAGTGCTCTTGTACTTCACCCAGCTTGTTTCAAGATTCACACATAGTCCATGTGAAACTAACCTACAGACATAAACAAGCAAATGAACCAAAAATAAAAGCAAGAATTAGAAGAAATTGCGTATGCAAAGCAAGTAAGAAAACAAACAAGCAAGCAAGCAAACACATAAAGAAAGAAGCAAACATGCATGCAAGCAAACAACTAAAATCAAATACTACTCCTACTCCTAAGCTAACAGTGCATGGGTCATCTCACGTTAAGTGATACTTCCAATGCAGCCACTGGTGCATTGGTCGACCCATGTTGTTGAAGGCTTGGTTTGTGAACATTGCATTTGTACAAACCATCAAGCATGAAAGATATAACAATGAAGGCAAACACACTCTAGGTTTAAGTGCGTCCGCAGAAAAGAAATGAGTGAAAGCGCATGACATGCACTATGTGGACTTGCCATGGTGTTATACTACCGTGTGTGTAGATGCTAAGTGTATGCATTCTCTTGACTGTGACATGCAATACAATGTGAGAAAGGTAGACCACTTACGTTGTGCAAGTTTGCTTGCTTTGTAAGAGTCATCCAATGCATGAGCGTGGGAACATGTAGTTCGAGTGGAGGAAGTGAAATATGAGTGTTAGATTGATCTTCAATGCACACAAATGAGTGATGAGGAGCCTTTCTTGTTTGATCAACTTCCTAACCAGAAGCGACACCAACCTCAAGACAGCGAGGGCCTGACATAACCATCAACTCAAGTTGAAGTGCCTCGACAACCTACGGGGTTTTGACTTCGTCGACAGATAGATCATCGTAGACCAGTGCTTAGACGGATTAACAATGAGTGAATGAACATTATGATCCGATGAAGAAGTAGAGAGATCACGAAAACCAAGATCAGAAAATCTAGGATGTTCATCGACATCCTCATGATTTGATGAATTGTACAGAGGGGTAGATGAGAAGCAAGGATGTTCACCCTCTACGTTTTCAAAAATGAAAGATGACAGATTGGATAGATTTGCGGAGGAAGGAGACAATGTAATGACAAATTGACATCCAACATGTCTTGTGAAGGATCGGAAGTAGAAACATCTGGAAATGAGGTTTCACAGTGGAAATCAGTAGTGGTAGAATCACAAGGGATGTCAGGATAAAGCAGATGAGGCACGATTGGAAGGGAGTCATCCTTCACCGCGAGTTCTTCTTTATATTCCTACACATACTCATCATTAATGATGGCGCAAGTTGGTTGCACAATACTAACTCTGTCAACAACTTGATCCTCATACACAACAGGTGAGGAGTCCAGAATGGAAGAACACAAGATGGTACAATCCAGAGGATCAATAGAACATGGGGACGGAGGTTGAGGGAATAAATCCACGTGACAACCAACATTCTTGCAAGCCAAATCTACACAGATATCAAGAGCAGGTGGGGTGGGAGGATATCGCACTTCAACATATGTGTGTGAATAATCTCCCACATCACTCTATGGTGGTGGATTTGTTTGATGAGGTGAAGGTGAACAGTTACTTGTGATAGCAACTATGTCTTCCTATGATTGTGCAGCTCCACCACCAAAGTGTGTTGAGAAGGGTTTGAATGATTTCAAGAATTGTGGATTTTCGAATATGTGAAGAAGATACTCAAATCTTCCATCAAGAAATTCCCAATCAATTTCATCTTTGGGAAATCAATATCCAAGATTACAAAGACGTGTGTGAAATTGTTCAACGAATTCATCGGGTGCTTTTCGTAATTCCACAATTTATTTGTTGAGTGCTTTACGGTTAAAGTGATTGAAAGCACAATCTATCTTTTCAACCAAATGAGAAAGAGAATGAACAGATTTTTCAGGCAGTGTGGCACACTAGTGAATTGGGTGCCCTCGAAGCATGTTGATGAACAATGTGCAGGTCATGTATCCTTCAAATATTCCATTTATTTTGCATTATCCCACAACGTCGACTACGTGCCTAACCAAGGCTACGTAGCCTCCACAATCATATGTTTTATGTGACAATTTATCCCAGAGCTTGTCCGAGATTTCGAAGTTGTTTCCATAAGACATACACTCCGGAAGAGAAATCCTGTAGTTATTCATGATAGATATGCAAATATTCAAAATAGATTTTGAGGACTTAGCTTTTGTCATCTGGCCCTCCTTCTAACACCAAAATGTTGTCGGTGTTGGACCCACCAACATGTCAGGGGATCTCCCCGGTAAGAAGTCCCAACTAAACCTCAGACCATTTGGTGTAGGAGTCCCAGCAGTGGGTCGTACAGTATCACCCTAATTGCGGTTGCGCACAAAGACAAGTAAGATTCCCCTATTGGCAGCAAGGGTGTGACATATGCAGCAAGTCAAGGAAGGTGCATGAATGGTACTAACACATGGAGGGTGAGGTGAGTGCGCCCCTTGGAAACCTGTGAAAGCACGGGGTTAAGAAGGGAACAAACAATCAAATATGCATCACAAACTAGAAGGCAAGTAAGCTATAAATCCAAAATGATGGTTAAACCAACAACACATTTCAGTAAGATTCATACATACATACATATGAAAACCATACATGTATGCATAAGAAAATAGATACATATATCATTTAGAGTAAAGAAGATAGTTGAAATACAAAACGACATATGCATGAAATGTGTTGCCTTTGTTATATTAAGAAGTGAAAGTTCCATACAATACAACCATGACCAACCACTAATTCTGACAATGGAGCGTTACAGTCACTGCCACCTGCTCCTCCAAATATATATACTACCTCTACACAATGGAGAAGCCAAGGCTCGTTACAATACTCTCCAAGCTTTCTCTAGGATACTCCTATTGGAAGCTTGGCTTACCAAAAGCCCTTACAATGAGTTATGAGGTTCTATTTATAGAAAAGAGTGGGGTGACCCTTGACATTCCCTTTTGTGACTCTTCATCTACCCTCGTGACTCTTCACCTACTACATGATTGATACGTCCAACTATCGACACTTGGACTTTCACTGTACATGATGTTACATTACAATGCAAATGTACCCATGTGGGATGGCATCGGCTTTGTTGGGTAAAATTAATTACTTGATAAATAAATAAAACAACTAACACCTAGACATTAATTATCAACAAGAGGAGCGTCTTTTTATTTCAAGGCAATCGGAAAAATATATGCATAACAATACCAACAGCTAACACTGGTTCTATATGATTGTGCTCTATACTATCAAGCTCATGCAACAAGAAATAAAATGCAAGACTTGAATAATAAAACTAAAATTAAAAAGAAGAAAGTAAGTGATAGGAAAAACAATTATGCTAATCACACAACTTGAATCATTGCTAAATTAAACCACATATTGATGAATTATAAATTTAATCTATTGCACCCAAAATAATTCAAATGCTAATCTAAAGCAGTAAATTAAATGAAATCTAGAAATTTGATGAAATAACAAATCTGGAAAATGCAGCAAACAACAAATTAGTTAAAAGAAAGGAAATCTACTTCAAGGAATAACAATTGAAATTAAAATAAACAAATACATAACTATAATAATTTACATGTTCAAGGAAGCACCTCATCCAAGGTAGTGGGCCCAACTTCCCAAGACTCAGTTATGCCTTGATAAATAACTCAGATCAGATTACACATGATATATGTAGAAGTCAATGTATAAATTCCTTCATTAAAAGATCTCGGATAAACTATACAACAAAATGAAGTTCTTAGCTTTGCCTGAAATTCCACTATTGTTCATCTCCCATCTCTCATCTCTTAAATCTTCTCCTACATCCTATCTAATAATTTTCCATCTCCTATCTCCTAATTATCTCTCATTACCTCCCTCATTATCCCCCTTCCTCTTTGATCTTTGTTTTCATTTAAATACACAGAGAGCAAAGGGAAGTTACAACAAAATTGATTACAAAATGATTTCCACTACAAGTTTGGATTGTACAAAACAAATTGATTAGCAATATCATATATGAAATATATTTCTAGCAACATTTAGCAGGAACAAGTCAAATTTGGTATTTCAATTGGAAGAATTTGGAAAATGGCCGCAACAACAAATTTGAGAAAATCGTCTTCGAAGAACCTTTTGTTTCTCTTAATACAGACCGAATTTTGGAAAATTCCTCATTATGAAACTAATTCCGTCCGTTCAAGACAAAACCCATGTTTTGGATTTTCTAAATTCTCCTTCATTTGTCTAAAACGTCCAATGCAAAAATTTCACTTCTTATTCCAAGGAATTTCTGAGTTGGAATATTTAATTATGAGCTAGGGATCAAATTTGCAATCTGGAAAAGATCTTGGAGGCTAAAATCATGAGTGATGTTACAACAAATTCATTAATAAACCATCATTGGTAAAATCATGCATAATAATCATCAATTTATTAAAAATAAAGGAGAAAAATAGTATTTATCCATAAGAGAATAAATAATTATAAAATGGAATTATATGATAAATTATGATAAATGACGTGATAAAGAATGGTAGAAATGGATGAAATAGGCGTTAAAAAGTGATAATAATAATGAAAAATTAGTGGCCCAATAGGCTTGAGCAATCCATGCAAGACATCACTAAGACTCAAACATATGTGGGATGACCAACTCTTTGACATCCCCATGGTGGTCGATCGTGGAGGACTGATGCCAATCTTGGTGGTCTGTGGTGGTGTCCCAGTGCTCAATGGTTACATATTGATGAAAGAAAACTCTTGCCTCTATTGCATCCAGGTACAATGATATGGCTCCTTTGTCCAACTCATCTAATAGCATGTGCATGGTTGTCCTAGGTGTGGTCGGACTGGCAACTTGCTGATGCATAGTGTCTGTGTTGATCTCTAAGCATGTATTGGTGGTTGTGTGCATCAACTTGTCGAAATACACATTGAGCTCCAGTCAAACTTGCTTCTTGTCTTCACCTCGGTGAGTGTGCAAACAGGGTGGGACCGCATGCGTGTGCAAAATGCCATGCATGCTTCTGAATTCCCTTGCATGTGATCAACAACATTTCTCACCTTGTCTGCTTCATGCCAACTGTTGGGATGAATCTATAACTTGTACAGGAGCAGTTTCATTTGTTTATGCATGTTGTGCCCCCTATTGTACTTGTTCATGTTGCAACTCATTCTCTCATTTGTGCAGCTCATATTCTTCCTTGACTTACTGCTTCAGCACATGCAACTCCTTCTTTGTTTCTCTCTCTACCTTCACGCAATATTTGTGTCACGCCATCACCTCATAGCCTCAATCTCCAAAATTGCTTTCTTCATGAGTGGATCTACTTTGAACTTGCAGCTTTGCTCTGCCTCTATGTTGTCAACAACTTTCCTCTTGCATTTGTCGCGTGCAGGTGTGCTGCCTTATGCTGCTGTTGATGGTGTTGCTCATTGTGATGCCATTTTCATTCATCTTGATATCCTTGTACATGAACAACTTGATGTCTTCGTGGATAGGAAATTTCATAGACACTTGATCAACTGCATCCCCAGTTGTGCTCTTAACGATGTCTTTCACTCTAATCTCCTGGAAGCCATTGTACCTGTGCTGCTGGGAGACAGACAAACACCTGTGATTCCTGGAGACATAGCAACAATCTTGGCAAGAAATCTGTCAATCGAAATCCAAAACAAATTTGAAGACTGACTTGCAACATACCTGTGTGATTGATCGTGAAGGTTGCACAATTTCCATGAGGAGATCAGGAGGCTGACTGCAAAAACTGAGTAAGGCACAGTTCGGGCTATCAAGAGGCTGATTGACTGCTGAAACTGCATAATGGATAGTCCAGACTGGCCTACTGAAGACTAAAACTGTGCAATGCACAATTTCAGTCAGTAGTGACATGCAAACCAGCGAACTGCATTGCGCAATTTCTGGGGGCAGCAAGGCACTGCCTCCCAAAATTGCACAATGCAAGCCTGGAGGTCAGTTTTGGGCCAGACTTGCATAATTCCTAGAGGGAAGGTAGAGCATTCACTTCCAAAAATGTGTAATTCTAGCTGGGAAAGCAAAGATCCAGGCCAAGGCAGCCCTGACCTACTGACGAGTGACTCAAAACATGAGAAGTCTGAATGCATGGTGATACTAAGTTTAAACAAGAGTGAATGATCATGCATGCAAATAGTAAGGGAACGATTAAGAAAATAAGAAATCATGCATGTGTGTGAAGTGAGTTGCCACAATGGCGACCGTTAGTGAAAAACATTGTCATGCATGCGACAGCAGTGAGATGCGAATGAAAACTGAAACGGTGCTTCCACAAGCTAACATACATCAAAATGATAGCAAGCTCTCATTCAAATCAAGCAGAAAACACTCACATGAAGCAAAACACAAAAAGCGATAGAAACGGAGCGCAAGACATGAAAAGCAGACTTACCCTTAAACAGTCAACTGAAAGTGTCAAAGACTCCTTGATGTAGTGTTGGATGTCAGAGCTGCAAGATCGATTTGAGGAATGAGCTCTATAGCATCCGGTTCATAATTTTTTATAAGATCAAGGTTATGACACGCATGCCACAAATCTAGGAAAAAGCGACACTTGGTGAGAGGTTTCTAAAATGATCTATGCATGTAACCTCCAGCTGCTAAACATAGATCCCAAAATCTAGGGATGCCTTTTGCATGCTGCCTTTCACTATTTCGAGAAGATCATCCCTTGCATGCAAATCATTTTTACTTGGTCTCAGAGGGAACCGGTCAAATTGAAGGCACATGCCATAGCCTGCTTGACTGAGAGAGGGATTTGCATAGTTTCTAAGATGAGTTGGGTTGGCTTTCCCAAAGGGATTACACAATTTCTAGGAGGAGCTGGGTTGGCTGTCCTAGAGGGATTGCACAATTTTTGGGAGGAAAAGGTGATTGCTTCCCAGAATTGTGCAATTTATGGGTTGAGTCGTAGTGCTAGCCATATTACGCAATTTTTCCAAGGAAACCTTTCTGACTACTCTACACAATTTTGGAGCTCAGCAGTCTGCTCAATATATTTTCGCAATTTTTGGGTTGAGCTACAGTGATGGTCCATATTACGCAATTTTCCCAAGGAAGAATGTCTGACTGCATTGCACAATTTCTGAGCCCAACAGGTTGGCTAGCAGATTTTCGCAATTTTTGGAGGGAAGGTTGGTTCCCCTCCAGAATTGCACAATTTTCTAAGGGAGTTTCTCAGCTAGCAACTATCCCAAGTTTAGAGTAGCAACCTGTGAGGGGAGTGAAGCAAACTAACATGCACAAGCTGGGAAGTTGTTGAAAACCAATGAAGCCTATGTACTTGACAGTGCAAGACATGCTACTAGGATGGTTGGAAGGAAGACTCCAAAACAAAGCTAAGGAAAAATTTTGGAGGGTGGTTTTTGCCGCTATAGCAAGAATTTAACTGACTCGTAACCATATTAAATTCATTTAAATGATTAGCAACAGATCCACCTTCTGACATCTTCATATTAAATAAACACTTCATAAGAAATACCTTGTTTGAAGAAGATTAGGGTTTTTCATATAGTTTGGACAATGTCATCATTAAACCCTTTATTTTCGTTTCCTTTGAAATATTAAAGTCTATTGATGCCGCTAGGCATAGCCATATTGTTCCAAGTGCTTTTCTGTTGAGAATCTCCCATTTTGTGTCTATCATACTCATCAGCTTCTTTGTTTTTCCGCTCAATGGTAGGTATATATCTTTCTTATTCAAATGATATTCCATCTACATCTTTCATAGTGGGTAGTTTTGGTCGTTAAATTTCTCGACCCTAAACCTACCATCTTCCACCATTTCTCCCACTCGAACCAAGAACCCTTCTCTCTTGCAAGTTTAACAACCAAATAAACCTCTCTCCCATATGAGTTGTTAGAAAATTATATATTATGGACCAATGGAACACATAAAATATTTCAGAAACATAAACACAGAAAATGCATAAAACAATAGAGACACAGATATACGTTGTTCACCCTATTTTGGCTACGTCCACAGAGAAATAGCCAGCCCTTCCTTTATATTATCCAGTAAATGAAGAGATATAACCTACAACAGATCCATTGTAATTTCCCCTTAAGTCTCACACAATATCCTCTCTCTTTCTCGCTTAAATTACACATATACACATCCATAATACAATTCCCTCATATTTAGTATTCCTTCTAGGGTAAAAAACCCTAAATTAAACATAACTTCTACCGCAAAATAATCCACCTAATGAACGACTCAGATTCACTCTGCAATTACAATATTTTAAAAGGAAATTTTAAGTTTGTTTTTAGCTTTGAGGGCGCTACCCCTGAACCCCTGCCAGGGTAGGGCTCATAAAATCATTGTCACCCCCTTGGACCCCACTAAAGGCGATTAAATGGGCATAATTTCCACCCCATTACGAAATGGGGTACAACATGGCGATTCCTCTGAATAAATAAGATAATCAGGCTCCATGCCCAACAATTGCTGGGTTGTGTTATATCCTTTCCACAACTAGCCAAAGTAGTTAACCGGGGGGTTAGAGGGGGGCCGGAGCCCCCCATTCATTGCACTGATTGTGTAGCAGGGGGCTAATAGGGAGTTTGAGGGGTGCAAGTACCCCACTCTATGGGGTCCGGGGCAGCACCCCAGAAAATTTTTGTTTTGGAACCTATGTTAGGTTGGGCAGACCCACCTATGGTTTTGTGCATGATTTTCGCACATGTTTTTGGACGCGATAGTTTTTCGGTCCATGGTTTTGGACGCGATGGTATTTGGTCCATGGCATTGGATGCTTCAACATGTATAAATATGTATTATAACATTGAAAGGAACATAATGAAAAATCAAGCTCGTAGTCTCTGTTTTGGGATCCAAGGGAAAATCTCTGTGTATATGTGTTTTATGTGTTATGCTTTTGCATTTTTTATTTTTTGTTCTTAGAATTCATATGCAGGTAATTTTTGTACAGGGTTAAAACCTACATTTGGTATCAGAACTGTTTTGGCTTCAAGGGGACGCCTTTGCTACTAAGGGGTTTCGCTCGAGCCTGTAGTAGACCCTGTTCAATGGGAGATCTATGGGATTGATTCTAGTGGTGAAAGAAGATGGCGAGTAGTGGAAAGATAGAGATCGATAAATTTAATGGTCCAAGTTTTGAGTTGTGGAAACTCAATATGGAGGATCTGTTGGTGGATAAAGATCAATGGATCGTGGTAGATCCGGGTACTAAACCAAAAGGAGTGTCTGATGAAGAGTGGAAGAAGTTAGATCGGAAGGCAAAGAGCACAATATGATTGTGTGTCTCCGATTCAGTATTGTTGAATGTATCAGTGGAAGCTACGACTAAGGCTTTGTGGGACAAGTTAGGGACTTTGTATCAATCTAAGTCTCTGGTGAATAAACTGTTCCTGCGAAAAAAGATGTATAACCTGAGGATGAAAAATGGAGACTCGGTGGCAGAGCATCTAAATGCATTTAATATTGTGGTAAGTCTGGTTATTATCTATTGATATTAAAATTTTAGATGAAGATAAGTGCATCAATTTGTTGTGTTCTCGACCAGATTCGTGGGATATTCTAGTTATTGCTATAAGTAGCAATGCAACTGCCTTGCAGTTTGATGAAATAGTTTCATCCTTGCTAACAGAGGAGATGAGACGGAAAAATATGGAGAGCTAGAATGGTGATGCCTTCTCTGTACGAGGACGGTTCCAGAACAGAAACAAAAATAAGTTATCGAATGGGAGATCTAAATCTCCAGGAAAACCTGTAAAGGTGGTGTGCTGGAAATGCAGAAAGGAATGGCACTACAAAAGGGACTGTAAATCTAAAGCTCCTGATAAAGGAAAGGTATCTGATGATGCTCCTTCTGTAGAGGTGAAAACCACCTCAGATGAAGGTGGGGATGTGTACTTGGCTTCTTCAAGCACACATGTAGATCATGAGGCATGGTTAATTGACTCAGGTGGATCCTTTCACTTCACTCCCCATAGAGAGTGGTTCTGTGAGTATGAGAAATAAGATCGTGTTGATGTCTTCTTAGGGGATGATAGGAAATCTAGAATCATTGGTCGTGTAAAATTAAAGTTGAAGTTGCAAGGTGGAAGGGTTAGAACACTTCCGAGTGTTTTGCATATTCCTGCATTGGCCAGAAATCTAATTTCTGTAAGTAAGTTGGATGATGAAAGTGTAAAAATAGTGTTCGAGAAGGATACCTACAAGATAGTTTGGGGGGCACTGGTATTGATGTGGGGAGTTCGGATTGGAACTATGTCAAGCTGCAAGGTAGCATTGTTGATGATGGGTGTAATAGTTTTGTGGTTCCTGAAAGTGGAGCAGAAAATCTAGTGGTCTCTAGAGAGAAGACCATACTGTGGCATCAAAGGCTTGGACATATTGGAGAGAAGGGCCTTCGAATACTTCATGGTAAATGTATGGTAGAAGTTATGAGTAATAGCTCTCTAGATTTTGATTTCTGTGAAAATTGTGTATATGGGAAGCAGAATCGAGTGAGTTTCCCCTCTAGTGGTAAGAGGGCAAAACAGATATTAGAACTTGTGCAAAGTGATGTGTTTGGACCTGTGAAGGTTTCATCACTGGGTAAGTCTGTGTACTATGTATCATTTATAGATGACTTCTCAAGGAATACATGGATATATTTTCTTAAGAAGAAATCTGAAGTCTTTGACAGGTTTAAAGAATTTAAGGCTCTGGTGGAAAACCAGACAGAGAAGAAGATAAAGGTGTTGAGGACAGATAACGGTGGAGAGTTTTGCAGTAAGTAATTTGAAGAATTCTCTAAGAAGTGTGGTATAACACGGCAGAAGACCACTCCATGTACACATCAGCAAAATGGAGTTGCAGAAAGAATGAACAAGACGTTGATGGAAGGGGCAAGAAGCATGCTCAGTGGTGTCGGGTTAGGACAAGAATTCTAGGCAGAGGCAGTGGAGACAGCATGTTACCTGGTCAATAGATCACCTTCATCAACGTTGGAGGATAAAACTCCACAAGAGGTATGGACTGGTAAGAACTCTCTCTTTCACATCTGAGGGTATTTGGATGTGATGCATATGTACATGTTCCAAAGGAGAAATGAACCAAGTTGGATAGTAAATCTGAAAATTGCATCTTTATTGGGTATAAGGATGGTTTAAAGGGTTATAAGCTTTGGAAACCAATAACAAGGAAGGTTGTGTACAGTACAGTCGATATGTGGTGTTTAGAGAGGTGAAAGATGTTATCAAACATTAAGTCCAACCAAAGGAACCTGTGAAGATAGAGTTTGAACTAAAGGAGGAAGAATCAGACTCTGTAGCAGAGGAGGAATCAGAAGATGAAGAGCCACAAACTCCAGTTATGAGAAGATCAGTTCGAGGAAGAAGGCAGCCAGAAAGGTATAGTCCATCTGCTTTCTGTTCAAACTTTGCTTTATCTATTACTGATGATGATCCCAAAGCCATGAAGGAAGCAGTAGATTCAGAGGATGGAAAACTCTGGAAAGAGGCCATGGTTGATGAAATGGCATCTTTGCACAAAAATGAGGCTTGGGATATAGTGGAGTTGTCGACTGGAAGGAAACCCATTGGCAGCAAATGGGTGTTCAAGAAGAAGACAAATGCAGAAGGAAAGGTGGAGAAATACAAAGCTTGGTTGGTAGAAAAATGTTATTCCCAGGTGCCAGGAATTAATTTTGGTGATATATTTTCTCCTGTTTCCAAGGTAACTTCTATTAGATTACTTTTATCTGTTGTTGTTGCTTTTGATTTTGAGGTAGAATAGATGGATGTGAAGACAACATTTCTTCACGGGGATTTGGAAGAGGAAATCTACATGAAGCAACCTGAAGGCTTTGCGGTGAAGGGTAAGAAAGAACTGGTATGCAAGTTAAAGAAGTCTCTGTATGCGTTAAAATAGTCACCAAGGATGTGGTATCAGAAATTTGATACATTTATACGGGGACTTGGCTTCACCAGAAGCAAAGCAGATCATTGTGTGTATTTTAAATTAATTGGTGATCGTGTTATTTATTGGTCTTGTATGTGGATGATATGTTGTTGGTTGGAAATGACAAAGAAATTATCCAGGATTTGAAGACCCAATTGTCCTCCAAATTCGACATGAAAGATCTCGGTGCTGCAAACTATATTTTGGGCATGGAAATTAAAAGAGATCGAGCAAAGAGGAAGCTCTTGTTAACCAAAAGGTATGTCAAGACAATACTGCAGAGGTTTAATATGCAGGATAGTAAACCACTGAAGGTTCCTATTCCTGTAGGTGTGAGGTTATCTGCTGAACAGTGTCCCAAGACACAAGAAGAGGAAGAGGACATGTCCCGTGTTCCATATGCAAGTGCAGTCGATAGCTTGATGTATGCAATGGTCTGTAGTAGACCAGACATTGCACATGCAGTGGGAGTATTGAGCAGGTTTATGTCAAAACCAGGGAAGGATCACTAGACAGCAGTGAAGTTGGTTTTTAGGTATTTGCGTGGCACTATTGATTATGGTTTGTGCTATCAAGGAAGACCAGGATTACACAGAGTGTTGGATATTCGTGGCTTTGTTGATGCAGACTGGGTTGGATATCTGGATCAGAGAATATCTACAAGTGGGTATGTGTTTAACCTATTTGGAGGTGTAGTCAGTTGGATGAGTAAGAAACAATCTGTAGTGGCACTATCAACTACAGAGGAAGAATAATGGCAGCCACTCATGCAAGCAAAGAAGCATTTTTGTTGCAGAGATTGTGTTCAAGTATGGGGTTAGTATAGGGAGCTACAAGGATAGACTTTGACAGCCAAAGTGCAATTTTCCTGGCAAAGAACCCTACATATCATTCAAATACAATGCACATTGATGTTCAGTATCTCTTTGTGAGGGATATGATAGAAGACAAAAAGTTGTTATTGGTAAAGGTGGACACTTCGAAGAATATTGCAGATGCATTGACAAAATCTGTGAGCTCTGAGAAGTTCTCTTGGTGTAGAGAAACAATGGGTGTTGCAGGGCTAGATAAATGACTAAGCTCTCTTGTGGCCCCCTGTGGAAATAAAACAACAAGTGGGATAATGTTGGGTTGTTTTATATTGTTTCCATGACTAGCCCATGTAGTTAACCGAGGGGTCAGAGGGGGTGCGAAGCCCCCCATTCGTTGCACTGATTGCATAGCAGGGGGGTGGGCGGACCCACCTATGATTTTGTGCATGATTTTCGTACATGTTTTTAGACGCGATGGTTTTCGGTCCATGGTTTTGGATGCGATGGTTTTCGGTCCATGGCATTGGATGCTTCGACATGTATAAATATGTATTATAACATTGAAATGAACATAATGAAAAATCAAGCTAGTAGTCCCGTTTTTGGGATACAGGGGAAAACCTCTATGTATATGTGTTTTATGTGTTATGCTCTCACATTGTTTATTTTATGTTCTTAGAATTCGTATGCAGGTAATTTTTGTACAGGGTTAAAACCTACAACAATCTTTGACTTAGAGAGTGATTATAGAAAATCCAACGATGATTCATTTACTGGAAATGCTTCCACTTTAGACCTGAATATATCTTGTCTCCATCGTCATACTTAAAGACCAATTGAAACCGAGGAGAATCTCAATTTCTCCCTGGTTATAACTTTTGTTAACACATCTGCAGGATTTTGGCTAGGGTGTATCTTTTCTAGCTTCAGTTGTCCATCTTCCAACACTGACCATATGAAATGGTACTTGAGATGTATATGTTTAGTACTGGAATGAAATTTTGAGTTATTTGTAAGATGAATGGCACTTTGGTTATCATTGTATAACCTGCCCATCTCCTTCTTCTTACCCAATTCATCCATAAACCTTTGTAACCAATTCATTTCTTTACTAGCCTTTATAGCAGCAACATACTCTGCTTCCGTCATTGAAATCGCAACAACACTTTGCATTTTTGAAACCCAAATGACAGTTGTTCCACCTACAGTAAACACATACACTGTGGTGCTCCTCCTACTATCTTTATCACATGTCATATCTGCACCAACATATCCGTATAGAGCAATGTTGGAAACACCAAAGCATAATGCTTGATTTGTAGTAACTCTCAAATGCCTAAGAATCCACTTCACTGCCATCCAATGTTCTTTTCCTGGATTGTTCATGTACCTACATACAACTCCCATTACATGTGCAACAGCAGGCCTTGTGTAGAGCATTGCATACACTAAGCTTCCAATTGTTGATGAATATGGAACTTTAGACATATCATCCATCTCTTCCTGATACTTGGGACATGTATCCTTACTTAGTTTGAAATGGCTATCCAAAAGTGTACCAATTGGTTTTCCATTCGGAATGTTAAATCTTTCCAACACCTTTTGTATGTACTCACTCTAAGACAATGTTAATTTGTGATTTTTCTTGTCTCTAGTTATTCTCATACAAAGGATTTGTTTTGCAACACCCAAATCCTTCATTGCAAATTAATTTGCCAATTTTCCTTTGAGCACATTTATTTCCTACTTGTTAGACCCTGCAACAAGCATGTCATCTACATACAATAACAATATAATATAGTTGCCATCATTTTTCCTTTTGAGATAAACACAATCATCAGAGTGACATCTAGTATAACTTTATTCAGACATTAACCTGTCAAATTTTAGATACCACTACCTTGGAGCTTGTTTTAAATCTAACTGCTTAAGATGCAAATATTCTTCTGCTACTAGACTTAAAATAGTTCTTATTAAAGTCATTTTAACAACAGGAGAAAATATTTCATCAAATTCTATACTTTTATTTTGTCCAAACCCCTCCATAAGTTTAGCTTTATACCTTTTTCTACCTCCATCTTCTTCCTTCAACCTCTAAACCCATTTATTGTGCAATGTTGTTTTACAGGCAGGCAATGTGACTAAGTCCCAAGTCTGGCTATGTACCAAGGAGTCCATCTCTTCTTCTTGGTTTTTACATGCACTACTTCTTCGTAACATTCTGGTTCACCAGAATCAGTCAACAATACATAATATAATGAAGGAGAGTGTCATTCAAGGGGTCTAGTTATCCTAGTAGATATTCTAACACCACTTTCAGGTGTTTGAGGTGCCTGTTTCTTTTGTGGTTGTTTTTGTTTTTGTGTTTGTTGACCATTATAGTTTTCAGACACCTTTACTTTTTCTGTGATCTCATCAAGCACTGTGTATTTTCTATTTTTTTTCCTGTTTCTTTTCTTGCATCTAATCCTTATACAATAACCTTTCATTGAATATGAAATCTCTACTCCTAATGACTTTGTGATTTTCATAATCATATAAGTGATAACCAAAATCATTAACATCATATCCAATAAAGGTACATTTCATTGATTTTGCCTCAAGCTTTGTTCTATTTTCTTTATTAATGTGGGCAAAGGCTTCAAAACTGCAAATCTTTAAAAATAAGTAGTTTACTTTTTTACCTATCCATGCCTCCTTTGGAATACCTCCATCCAAGGAACTTGAAGGCCCTATTTTTATTAAATAAATAGCACTATCTACAGCATCTGCCAAAAATTGTAAAGGCAATCCTACATGCAATCTCATGCACCTTTCATGCTCCATGATTGTCTTGTTCATCCTTTTTGACGCACCATTTTCCTGTGGTGTTCCTAGAACTGTCTTTTCTCTGCGAATTTTGTGCTCTGAATAGTACTTATCAAACTTTGTGTTGTAATATTCACCTCCATTGTCTGATCTGAGACACTTCAACTTCTTTCCTGTCTCATTCTCAACCAAATATTTCCATTTCTTGAAAGTTTCAAAAACATCAGATTTATTTCAAATACAATAAATCCAGGTTTTTTTGGTTGCATGATCAGTAAAAGTAACATAATAATGAGAGTCACCAAGAGATGATACCTGAGTAGGTCCCCATACATTTTTATACACAAGCTCTAATTTTTCGTTCTTCATTTCTTTCCCAACTCTAAGGAATCTGAATCTCTTATATTTTTGATAAACACAATTCTCACAAAAATCCAAATCAACATGCTTCAAACCTGGCAACAAATTTCTTGAGTGAAGAATCTACATCCCCTTCTCACTCATGTGCTCGCGCCTATGGTGCCACTATGTTGTATTTTCTCCTGTGGAGGTTAAACCATTAACAGAATTAGAAATACCATTACATAAATACAATGTACCAACCTTTTCTCCTTTTTGTATTACCAGGGCTCTTTTAGTGACCTTGCAGGTTTTATATGTAAAAGTAGTTACACAGCCTTCACTTCCCAACTGCCCTATTGAAATTAGATTTTTCTTCAGATTTGGAACATGCCTTACCTCCTTCTATAGAAATTGGTTTCCATTCAATTTTTTTATGAAAAATTTACCTATTCTAATGATTTTATAGGTTTTATCATCACCCAAACAAACGTTTCCAAAATCTCCTTGAACATAATCATGAAAATGTTTCCTATCATGTGTGCGATGGAATGAGGCCCCTAAATCTAACACCCATACATCAATAATATTTTCTAATGAAAGAATCAAATCATCTTGCAACACATCACCTGTCACATTCACTTCATGATTGTTTTCTTTTTGTGTCTCCTTATTTTCCCTTCCGAGACTTACAATCTTCCTTCAGGTGTCATTTCCAGCACAATATCCCTAATTTGGACTTAGATATGCCTTTCTTTGACTTACTACAATATCCTGGGCTCCTTCCTCATTCCATTTTTCGTATCCTATTCTCTACAGTCAAAGAATTACCTGATGTCTCACCGGAGCTTTTTCGTTGCATTTCCTCACTAACGATTGCACCAACAACATCATCAAACTTTAAAGTACTAGATCCAGTGACAGAGTTACTAATGGCCATAACTAAACCATTCCAACTTTCTAGCAATGAGCATAGAAATAACAAAGCCCTAAGTTCATCATCAAAATTTACCCCTACAGAACTTAACAGACTGGTAACCATATTAAATTCATTTAAATGATCAGCAATAGATCCACCTTCTGACATCTTCATATTAAATAAATTCTTCATAATAAATACCTTGTTTGAGGTCGAGGGTTTTTCATATAGCTTGACCAATGTCATCATTAAAACCTATATTGTCGTTTCCTTTGAAATATTAAAGGAAACCAACACCTCTAGGCACAGTCGTATTGTTCCATGTGCCTTTCTTTTGATAACCTCCCATTTTTTGTTTGTCATACTCATCGACTTCTTTGTTTTTCTGATCAATGGTAGGTACAGATATTTCTGAAACAAATAATCTTGCATCTGCATCTTCCATAGTGGGTAGTTTTGGCTATTAAATTTCTTGACCCTAAATGTGCCATCTTCCACCATTGCTCCCAGTCAAACCAGGAACCCTTCTCTCTTACGAGTTTAAAATCCAAATAAACCTAGCTCCGATACTAGTTTTTACAAAATTATATATTATAGAGAAATGAAACACATAAAATATTGCATAAAACAAACACAAAAAATGCATAAAACAAGAGAGACAGAGATATACGTGGTTCACCCATATTGGGCTATGTCCATGGAGAAACAACCAGTCCTTCTTTTATATTATCCAACAAATGAAGATACAACCTACAGCAAATCCGTTGTAATTTCCCCTTCACTCTCACACGGTCTCCTCTTTCTTTCTCACTCAGAATCACATATACACAGCAACACAATTCCTGTTGGGTTGTGTTATATTCTTTCCACATAGTTAACAGGGGGTTTGATGGGTACCCGTAACCCCACTTTATGGGGTCCGGGGCAGCACCCCAGAAAATTTTGGTTTTGGACCCTATGTTAGGTTGGGCG